>PVKC010032559.1:0-14215 GCA_004027635.1 Crocidura indochinensis | reverse complement strand
ACTATTTTGGAGTGAGTACAGTTACCCTCACCCCACCTTCTCATACTTCTCAAAGACCTGGAAGTTCAAAATACACCTCACAAAAGCCACAGTAATAGCAAAAGTGCTTTAATTTCCTGGGCCATATGTTCGCATTTGCAGACACCAATAACTTAATTTTTGTTTAATACTATCATCTCCATAGGAACAGACTAGTTTAGATGTCACTTAATACTCAGAAAAAAATCAGGCAACAGTATGACTATCAACAAGACCTTACTAAATCTTCTGACAATGACATAATGAACTCATTAGAGATAAAAAAAAAATTTCACTAATTTGGTGTAGTTGTAATTATTTTTTCTCCTCATTTCTTTCTTTTTCTTTTAGTTTATATTATTTTTAAATGATTTTACTCTCACTTATCTGGAAAGAAATGTATTATGTTCAACTTTGTGATACATGTTCTTTAAATAGAGTAAATTATAAAAAGAATGAAATAAAGAATAGTAGTCCATTGGGAAGGACTTTGAGTGCAACCAGCTCAGATTTGATCCTATATGGTTCCTTATGCACCTGTACCACCATGAGTAATTCCTGAAAAACATCAGATGCCTCCCCCCCAAAAATAAAAATGTGGAATTAAGTACCATCCTTTTTTTTTTGAGTTTCGCTGAAGTGTTTGATCAGCAATTTCTTGAATTACTTTTACTTATTGCTCCTATATTGAACATTTAGTCTACTTATCCAGGCCATAAGTTCAAATTGCTATTGAGTTCCACACAACAACACTTATTTTGTTTAAAATGTCTATTTTTGTAGTAAGCAACTGGAATTTTAGTGGCATCTACATTTCCATTACCAGTTTTAGTACTTGCCTTTCTTTAAATGGCCTTTTCCAACAGAGAAGCTTTATTTTCATCACCTTTTAAAAGTTTCTGTTTAAATAACAATGAGGATGCTCTACAAGGCTCAGAGGAAATACTAGGTATGCACCTAGATTTATTCATCGGCCTAGACGTGCATATGTCAAATTCAAGTTTCTGTAAGAGAAACTACTAGATATGATGAAACAATACTTTGGCTTACTTAAAATAAGCCAAGTACTCATGTTTTAGAATCTTTTATTTGTGCATACTCTCATCTCCAATGGACCGTTCGCTCTCCCTCACAGAACATTACAAGTAACTTTTCAAGCCCAAGTTGAAGCAAGACAATTGACGCTATGTTCCCTGAACCATCAAGAATTGCTAATCCTTGCCTCACTCCTATGATATCTGGTGTGTTGTTGTGTATAATCAAGTCCCGTACTAGGCATATTGATGATAGCTTTTATTCCTTTTGACTATTCTGAATGCAGAGTAAATCCAATCAGCTAATTTCAGTTTCAGCTGATGTTAAAGGAGACTTCCAAACTTTTTTGTGTTAAAAAACTCCTGCAGTGCTGTGTTTTGTTAAAATTATTAATGCATTCATAGTGCCTAAAAGATATTCTCATGTATAGTACATGACCATTGAATATTATATGATTCTTTCTACTCATCAAACTTTCTGAGTAAGGGCCACCAATACTGAGGCACTCAGAAGAAACGATATGGTGAACTTTCCTAGCATTGTTAAGCAAGGAGTGAATCCTCTTCAATTGTAGCAGTTAGTAATTAGACTGTCAGAATAAGCTGTGGGCACTCTAACACAAGGCATCAACCATTAATCAGTACTGCACAAACCAAGATGATAGCCCTATGTAATCCCTACAGATTGGGCTAGATTATTACAAAGATTTAAGATTCTCATTCCAGTGTATGGACATAGACATTCTCAATAGACCTTCCAGAAATTCTCCTGAACAAAGTCGAAGAATGCCTTAGAAATACAGGCAGGGTGGGGGAGGAGAGAAATGGGAAGCATTGGTGGTGCGAAGTTTGGAAAGATTGGTGGAAAGTTGTTGAAGGGAGGTGTTCTTTACTTTATAGCTGAAAACCAACTACAAACATGTTTCTAATCATGGTGCTTAAATAAAGATTTCTTTAAAATAAAAGAAATACTGTTATGGATAGATATCTTAGTTAAGATCCAAATACAGGAATATAAAACTTCTTCCATCATCCCCACACAGACAAACACAGTGCTGACGCACATATACTAACAACTTCAGACAATGAAAGTCATCCAAGCGAAGCTTATTTGTTCCTGAGTATATTATACAGCCACACTTGTTCCTTCATAAGCTTCAGCGATCTTTTGAGCCATTCTCTCTCTGAATCAAGTAATATAGATTAAGTGTCCTACCTCCTTAATAACACACCTTTTAAAATGACACACCCATTAGAATGCATTTTATTTCAAAAGGAAGTACTTTTATCTCCTGGAATCCTCACAAATGCATTCATCTAATGCTTTAGGCCGACCAGTAATGCAAGCATAACAGAACATAGAAGAAATAACAAGTTAGAAGACTTCTATTCTGATATTTGCTTTTCCTTGGTATTCTCTGTGGATTCTCAGAAAATGCCAAAAGGAAAGTAAAAACAGAAGTTTAGAGTCAATTATAGTTGGAAAAGTTTAACTCCAGTTATGTTTAAGCACTGGATGCAAACTATAATACTCCAAACTTTGTAGTATGCCTATCAAGGTTACAGGATGGGGATAGGTGCAATGGAAGAAAATATGAGAACTCTGGTGGAGTGAAGTTAACACAAGTCAAAGGAGTGGTATTAGAATATTATGTACTTAAAGCTCACTATCAATAACTTTGTAAATCATGGTTATTGAAAATATAAAAAGCAAAGTTGGAGTGATAGTACAGCAGGTCAACCATTTGTTTTGGATGAGCCCAACGCAAGTTGGATACGCAGCATTCAATATGGTGCACTGAGTCCAAAAGGTATGATACCTGAGTGTTGAGACAGGTATGGTTTCCAAAACAAAACAACCAAAAATAGATAAAAATAAACATAATAAAAAACAGTATTGTAAGTTGTAGTACATCAATCAGTGAATAACATTATAAAAATGGAAGGGTGATTAGAAATTTTAGCAAAAACTGAGTAAACAGAGCACTAAGATGTTAATAAAACAACCCTCTATGGCATTCTACCTGTAATTTCATGTGATTATACATTTTTCCAAACCTATAAAATGTACCACTTAAATGGGTAAAATCTAATATAAATGATGAACTTTAGGAGATAACTACATAGTTTTGTCAACTGTTTAAGAAAAAAAAAACTCTCAAGTGACACTATGTCAACATGGGGGCAAGAGATATATCAGACCTCTATATAAATTTTATCTGAACCTAAAAAAGGATCCAAAAATTTAAAATCTATTTCTTGAAGGCAAAAACATGACCCTATGGTCGGCATTCTCTACCCTCAGTGAAAAGTTTCCATCCATCTATGGTAGTTAAGCTCTCTTCAGTAACTTACCACACACCAACTGACTTTTGGACATTTGAATATATGAAAATAATGTTCTAAAGGGCAGATATTCAAAAAGAATATCACCAAATAATATGAAAGAACAGAAGAGAAATCAGGACAGACAAATAAGTCTAGCAAATACTAAGAGCATCGTGAATTGGGAACAAGGACACATTCTGATGTTCATTATGATTCCACACAATTTTCATCTTAAGTTTTGTTTTCCATTTAGGGCATGCTGAGGTTACATTCATCTCCTTTCAGAGGTGCTATCAGTCAGCAGAATTTGTGGAAGTGAGTGCAAAGCTCATCTCTAAGTGCATGTAGTCATGCAGTTGGTCTATTGAGCTTGGAGCTCTATTGTGGCCACTGTTCATCAGTTACAGAAGGATTTTTCCACAGGGGGACCTCAACATCAAGCAGTAACTGCCATTCCTAGCCATGCTTTAGTCCCTAGGACCCATCTTTCTGATGGTGGAGTGTGCCTAGATTCAGCACTCAGGCATTCCTTCTAATGGCTGTGACATCCATCCCCCATGAATCCAACTGTGTAAGGATAGTACTGAGACTTCCTTTTAACATTTGCGCAATCCCAACTCCTTTTGTCCCATCATGTGCTTTTAAGTCCTGAGAGTTTTGCATGTTTCCCACCCCTTTACCTCATGCAGTGCTGTTTTCTCCATATATCCTGGTTCATTTATATATTCATTAAAATATAGATATATTTTATGCCAGCATCCATATACATTTTCTGAAATTATGTGTTCTTGACAGCCTAAGCTAAGACAATTTTGTTTTCTCAGTTTTGTGCCTTGTCAGATGATTCTTCTGAAAGGTAGAACATAAACTTAGATTTGTAACTGAAGGTAATGAGACGAGTAAGTAGCTTTGGGTGGAAATCACATTGTGCAAGAGATCTAATGGCAGATATCATCATGCCTTGTGTTCCAGGATTCTTCTAGTCCCAGAGGCCTAGTTTAATTTCATAAATATCTCTTCCCTTTCCATGCTGTCAGATACATAGGTAAGTGCTCTAAAGAAAATGTCCTGTTCCAAATCCTGTTGTTATGAGTCCAATATCAAATGATTTTAAAATAAATAACTGCCTTCAGGGGTTTCTTGATACTTCTGTTTTTTGAGAGAAATGTATATTTTTACCTTTATTTGGTCTGAGACATAATGGCATGCAAGTTAACCACAGATATGTAACGTTACATATTGTACTGGAGGAAAACATATATGTATACTTCCTGACTCCAGCTTATAAGAGCAGGTCATCAATGAAATTTATGCCTTAAGAAATTAGAATTTTAAATAATTTTTCTCAACTATTTTAAACCAATTATAAATGATACTTGTGATCTCTTTAAAAGGATAAATTTCTACTTTAAAGCTTTTAAGGTCTTCATGTGAAATATTCATAACGATAAAATCTATTAGCATGCAAGATTGTATTGATTGAATTCACAGTAAAAACCCGTGATCATTAAAATTTTCTTATATGTGTAAGAATTGTTATAATTTTTCTCTTCAGGTTACATTTTTATTATACATTTTTATGGCATCGTTGTAACAGCAGACTATATGCCACCTGGTGGTTGAAATATAGAACATAATAGATCTTGAAAATCATTTGTGGAAAATCCAAGTTTTTAGAATATCATTTTGAATGTTGCTAAATAGGTGATAAATATGGACCTTGAAGACTAGCACATGGAAATAAGAAATCTTAAAAGCTGAAGAATTGAGTGGAGGCATGCAATGACACCTATGTTATTTTAACTTTTAATCTCTTTCTAGAACGATTTTATGTTTTGAAAGTTTTAATGTTATGTCATAAAATCAACTAAGCACGGTTCAAACAATTTGCATGCTGAATTGATTGGTCTGATCCACATATAGAAAATTTAGTAATAGACTTTCTTTAACTCAAGGTAGAATGAAGTGATAAAACAATATCAGAGGAATCTATTCTAGAGTGTTTCATTTATTTTTTAAGAGCAATTCTCATGCACTTAAGTCATTCTATCCATGGTTAAAGAGGGAGCAAAAGAAACTTCGTTGGACTAAAAATCAAAAAGTCTGTTATCCAGATTATAATTATCAAGGAAATTTGGGTAATGCATAATTTACACACTTAAGTCAAATATGTAAATCTGTGGTTTAAAGCTGTTTGGGGGAGTCTGGTTTTGTTGGATATAGCCACAGATACTTAAAGCAATTTTTTTAAGTTTTTCATTTCATTTGTTTAAGTTGTGAAAAAAGAACCATGATGTAAATAATTATTTCTTTCATTATCATTGATTATAAAGTTCAGTTGTTTTAAATATAGCCATTGTTGTACATCCTTTCATCTTAGTAAACTAAGGCTGTCAAACACCTTTAATTCTCCTACTGACAATTATTTTCCTTTCCGTTTCTTACCATTGAGTACGCTGGAATACAAATATCAGTGGAAACACAGTATTTGTCTCTCCATAAGTGGCTAATTTCACTCATCATGACATTCTCAAGGTGTACCTGTATTGTCTTAGAAAGACTTCCTTCCTTTTGGGGTCTGAATATTTAATTACATGTATGTACAATATAATTATTTGAGATATTTCTATTTGGGGGGTATTGGAAATATTGCCACAGTAAAAATGGGTGTACAAATATCCCTTTGAGATCTAGGTTTCATTTTTGTGTGTATAATAGTAGACTGGCATTTTTGATCATTTGCTGTGCCTATGTTTAATCTAACTCTTATGTTCATCATTTTATTGAATCACCTTCACTTACAGAGTTAGTTGTTGATGGTTTGAAATTTTGGAATTTTTCACAAATTTGCATATCAATTTTGCACAGCAGCCTGCTAATCCTTTCTGAATCATTCCAATTTTAGCATATATGCTGCCCAAAATACCACTTTAACTATTTTTGAGGAGTTTCTGTACTTTTAACATAGGAGCTTCTCATTTCCATTCCCATCAGCAGGGCACAAGTCTTATTTTTTTAGGTCCTTGGTAAGACTTATTTTTATTTGTTTGCTCTAGTGTACATGAATGGTATTATGTTGTGATTTTTACTTATATTTCTCTAAAAGTTTTAATATTGAGAAATTTGTCATAGGTTCATTAATTATATAATATGAATGAAAGCATATTCTAATAAGATACTTCTTTCCCTTTAAAATTCAGATCCTATGCTTCGTTTTTTATAATTTCTGGATATTTACCATTTACAAAAATTCCACTCATTTTGTCTTTCTTCACTCTATATCTTTTAAGGTTATAATTTTCATGAGATACCATTTCTCTATCTCTGCTTTTATTATCCAGGTATTTGATATTATATTTGAGAGACTGTGGTAAAAATAATGTTATGAAGCTTTTACCAAATATATATATATATATATATATATATATAAGAAAACATATATATATAAGTTATATATACATATAAGTTATATATATAAGTTTTCTAGTTTCTGTTTTATATTTTGCTTTTTAATTCATTTTGAATATGGTGTCAGAATGGATAGAATTTCACATTTTCATGTGAAGATAAATTTTCTACAACAATTTTTGAATAGACTGCCTTCCACGTCTCTGGGTTTGCATCCTTTTTGGAGTTGTAGATGGAAGCTTTAACTGTATATGGGACAATAAGTATATTGCTAAATTTTCCACTTTTCTCATTAATCTGCATTTATGCTAATAGTACAGTTTTGATAATCAGGATTTTGTGATGTATTTTCAAAATAGTAACTGTTCGGTCTCCAGAAGCATTCATTGGTGCTTTCTGTCATGAATATTTTGAACATGTAAAAATCCTAAAAATCTATATGATTTTAGTATATTTTTTCTGCAAGGGACTCATAACTAGATTACATAACATTATATTTACCCATTGGTGCACAGCATAATATTATTAAGCTTATAGTTTATGTAAATAAAAGAAGTAGTTTATTTTATGCAGTGGTTTAACTTCCCTCATCCACATGATTCCCACTTCTATGTGAACAAAGCAAATTTACATCTGATTTTTAAGATCTCTAGCAGCATGGAGACAATTACCATAAGCACCAGAATCACCCAATTGTACACATTGAATGTCTTGTAAAGGCTTACATGTTTCTTTTCATTTTATAAATGCTCCCTTCACTTTTGTTGGTCAGTCATTTCATTCTCTTTGGCTGGATCTATAGCTTTAGCCCACCAGTAGTATTTTACTAACCAATCATTAACTTTCATTTATATTAACCATAATTATAAGATTTTGGTCATAAGCCACCTAAAGCATTTTAGGTGAGAGTTTCCATGGGGCCCAGGAGATAGCATGGAGGCAAGGCGTTTACCTTTCATGCAAAAAAAGTCATCGTTTTGAATCCCGGTGCCCCATATGGTCCCCCGTGCCTGCCAGGAGCAATTTCTGAGCATGGAGCCAGGAGTAACCCCTGAGCACTGCTGAGTGTGACCCAAAAACCAAAAAAAAGAAAGAGAAAAAAAAGAGTTTCCAAAAGTAGGCCTATACAAATAGAATTTCAAAGAGTCACTGTACTTCACAGTGCAATCTTCAAATACGGTCAGCTAAACTGAATAAACTTGGAGTACTGTCTTAAGACTTGGTCATATATGTATATATATACATATACATATATATATATATATACACACACACACTATATCTCCCAATAGGAGATGCAAAGGCTCATGAATCTTATTCCTCTGATGTGTTTAATAGCAAATAATCTGAAGTTATATATATATATATATATATATATATATATATATACACATAATATTTTCCAAAGGTGACAATGTAAAGACTTAACATTGCCCAATTGTGAAGAAAAATGAGACTTGAGAGATAATAAAGTGGGAAGTAGCTTATATATGGCCAAATTATGTATGATCCCTTGTCCTCAGTTTTACACTTAAGCACAGAGCCAAGAGTAAGCCACAAGCACCACTGAGTATGACCCATCTAAATGAAAATTTAAAATGTGCTTGGTGGACTGGCAACTCAGTTAATATTACCTGATAATGTACCTTAGTTGACTTTTTATTGCTTGCTAATGACATAAAATCACAACTCAAATGAGATGATATACTCACAAACACAAGTTGTAATAACACCTACTGTTGGCTGAATGACAAATTGTGTGCTTATTAACGATAAATAACATTGTCTCTAAAGGGTCAAATGCATGGTTATCAGGCATGGGACATGAAGGACAATAGGAAGACACTGGAGAAAGGGTACAAAGTTACTCCTCCGATGAATAGGGAAACCAAGCTACCAAATGTGCAACATGGGAAATAAAGTTAGTAATACCGCTTTACACAAAAGAAATTTGATACGAGTCTGAATTTTTGATGTTTTCATCCCAACAAATAATACCAAATATGTGAGCAGCTGCTAAGTCAATAAGATTGAATGTAACAATTATTTCATTGTGTGTGAATATGTGAAATCATGTTGTATACCTCAAATATATAAATTTTATTCTTATGAATATTTTTTTCATGAAATCACTGTGAGCTACATGGCTACAAAGTTGTTTATGATTTATTTTCAGACATACAATATCCAACACCCTTCATCGGTGCACATTTTCTGCCACCAATGTCCCCAGTATCTCTCTTGCTCTTTCCAAAGTAATTTTTATGAGGTATTTAGGAATGTAAATGAGCCTTAAGGTAATTATTTTTGCAGAACACACAAGACTTCAAAATTAGTTTTGTTTCCATCATTTCAAGGACTCATGAGAGTATTTGTTAGGGATAAGACAGTCTGATACACATATATCTAAAAATTGACAAATGATTTAGCAAGTGAAGGTCAAAAATAAAACTGATACTGAGGATTTTGAATATTTTTTCTGAATCTCTATGTCACATATTTTCATTATGTTTACACACATATATATATATATATATATATATATATATATATATATATATATATATATATATATATATATATTGGTGGGACACACCAGTTGTGCTTAGATCTTCTTCCTGGCTTTATGGTCAGGGGTCACTCCTGGTAGTACTTGGAGGACTCTATACAGTGCCAGGGATTAAAGTGAATAGGTTCCATGTAACACAAGTACCTTAACCCTTAACTAGAATACACCATGAATAATTTATTAAAATTTATATATGTGTATAACATTTAAATTTAAATATATAATATAGCCATGCTTGATAGAGTTCAAATGACTTCTGACTTCCCTACAAAAGCCTGAAAGTCAGTTCCAGGCTTGTGTTTCACTAGGATTGGGTAAGCCTTTCTTACCTATGTACAGACCCATACACTCATCCAGAACAACTTAGCTGACTGCCTGTGATGTGAAAGGAACAATTTCGGTTTAGTAGAAGGCAGAAAAGATGTAACAGAAAACAAATGACAAATCAAAATTAAAAAATGTCATCTAGAATTCACATCATCTGACATAGTGCTCATGATTTCAAGAATTTCCTCATTAGCTTAGACTCATCAACTTGCTCTTAAGTCACTGGTTAGGCAAGTTAAATATAGTCAGGATCATTCTCTTCAAGGTTATGCAGCCAGTGCCACCAACACATCGTAGGAGTACAGGAATCTAACCTTAACTCATTTTGAATTATCATCAGCAAGTCAGGAACCTTTAAAATAATCTCTCTGTGACTTGCTAGTATTTCCCTCTTTGACACCAAGCAGTAGTTAAGCAATCATCTTAGGTATTCCAGCAATCCGTTTTAATACTAATTAGCTAATAAAGTAATTATAAAAGTAAGAAATAGATTACTACTATGCAGTATTATGAGTTAGCTGAAATTACATATGCAGATGGATAATGGGGAACTTCTAAAAATTCCATTTAGAAAATTCCGCAGTGTCTTTAAATATTTCTCATACACGAACAGCCAGCTGTGATGGTGGAAGCTGTATTGAAATAGTGTGTCGAAATGGAAGGTGACAGCAGATTTCAAAACTGAACACGTGAAAAAGAACTGTTTTTAAACTGTGTTTTCATTCTTGGCCTGGATAATCACAACACACCTAAACTGAGGTGTTGGGTTATTTTAACAATCATCTATGCATTTTTAAAATGTATGTGGTGTACTCTTTCTTTTTTTAATTAATATATTTTATTTAAACACCTTGATTACATACATGATTGTGTTTGGGTTTCAGTCATGTAAAGAACGCCACCCATCACCAGTGCAACGTTCTCATCACCATTGTCCCAAATCCCCATCCTCCCCTTTCTTCTGTCAGATAACAGTCTCGGAACATACCCAAGCACCTGGATCAGACACTTAGATTGTGTGCCTATAACTTATTGGAGTGCAAGATTAGCTTCGTTTTACCTCAAATCTAGCTATGCTTCCTCAAAAATAACAAGATGTTTGTACCTGTTTGTAAGCAGACGTGTGTGTATATACATATATATGTATACCTGTGTATATATGCATGAATGTGTGCATATATGTTTTGATGTATATATAAGTATTATATACCAAAATCTGTTTTTCTACCTCAAATTCTAAAGCAGTTCTTATGTACATTACTGTATTGCTGCAGCATATCTGTGACTAAAGTGAAAGTTTCTAAATGTTAAGTCATCCATAGAACAAAGAATGTCTTTGATGATAGTCACAGTAGCAAGACAGAACAGAGTAAATGCTAACTCAGTCAAATGCATTAGAGCAGAATCAAGCACTACTAGATGTTACATTGAAAAAGGTGTAGTTGCTAGTTCCCTTTCAAAATTCAAAAAGTGTATTCATCATTGAAATTATGAGTAGAATGATTTTGCATAATCTTATACAAACTGAATCATCTTGGAACCCTATACTAGACAATTAAAAATAATTTAAATCAAAAATAGAATTATACTTTGATATATGAAATGAAAGGAACACAAAGGATTTAGCACTTCATTTGATGTATGAGCCCACAAAATCTGAAAATAAATTTAAATTTAGGGAATAAAATGGAATTTATTGCAAATACAAAAAATATGATTTTATATTTTGCTGCATTACAAAGTAGGAGATAACTCCCAAATAGAATTAAAATGTAAATATGAATAAATATTTATATCAATAACGTACTAAGCCATGCATTGACTTTGCTATAATAATATAATAATAATCTTTTAGAAATTTTCAAAACAAATCTTACCTTGATGACCATCAGAAGCTTGAAAAGATGACATAAATAAATCATTGAGCTTAAGCAGAATACTGTCAGCAAAAAATATATTTTTGAAGGCTGAAACATAAAGATTCTTCAAATCACTCTCTATGACATGTCTAATTGCATGCAAGTTTAAATAATGCTGGCTGATTAAAATTTATTTAAAGAAAAGATGATTAAAGTACTTTGAATTTGCCACCAGAAACTCTATAGCAATTTGCAGGGAATGACAATGGTGTTTATTTTGAGGGACAGCATGACTTATTTAAAATTCTGATACCATTATCACCATAGCTCCACTGATAGCATTAGCATTAACAAACAAATGGTGTCATATACTGATTTTTTGAGGAATCTTTATTTCTATGAGGCCTTGAAGTTGACTCATGAAATGGCAAAGTATGCAAATGAAAAGTTTCTAGCAGGTTACCAGTAATGGGCAAATACTTCCAAGTGATGAGCAACCAATTTTGTTTAATATTAAACCTAAAAAATTACAACTTGTTTATATGTCTTTCCAGTACATCCAGTGTTCTTTGTATATATACCATGTAACAGGTATCCTCAAAAATATCCATACCTAGTACTAGTATATAAAATGCATGTGCTAGTGAATGTAGAATATTCTACAAAAAAGGAAAACATGAAAATATAGTCCCACTATACACCTACAAATTGATATTAAGTTTGATTGATGCTAAAGACAGAGAAATATTCACAGTGCTTTGACGAAGCAGAGTATGTTGAAATGTTCAGTTAAAGATTCTGTGCAAAGTATTGTCTGAGGACTTCTATAGGCATGGAGAAGAAACATAAGTCTTCCAGGAAAAAGAAAAAAAATAGATCAAATGCCAAGAGATGCAGCCAAGATTGGTCAATGGAAGTGGTCGTTTGACAAGAAGTGATAAAACAGAATAAGTAGCTGAATACAAGAACAAATATTGTATAAAATTTGCTTTGGGGGAGAGAAACAAAACGGTGCCTTTTATTGAACCCTATGTGCTACAGAAATTTTCCTATATCAGTGCAGTTCATAGGATGTGGCTAACTTGAGAGGATCTCTTCATCAACATTCTCCTAATTGTATGCCTGATTTAAAAGGATCTTGCACAAAACAGGTAAGTTCTGTTTTACTCTATTGAAGACATTTTGCTTTGGGATAATGTCATCCATACAATTCTACCTTACTGTGAACTCAACAATTCCTCCCTCAGAGGGACAGACATAGAATGATCACGATCATTTATGGGATATAAAAAAGAGAGTATAGAATTAAAAAAAAACAAAGACAATAGAGATGAGGACCAGAGAAGTTACCACTGTGAGAATGGTAGATGGGAGATAAAGTTATATGTATATTATCTAACACTTCTTTAACACTACTGCAAACCCGTATCTAATGACAAAAAGGTGGATAAAGGAAGAAGGAGAAGGAGGAGGAAGAAGACAAGGACAGGATGAGGTCAAGGAAAAGGAAGAGAAGGAGAACAAGAAAGTGAAGAGGAGAAAAAGAAGGATAAAGAAAAGGAGAAGGAGAAAAAAGAGAATGAGGAGGAGGAAGAAAGAAGACAAATGAGAAGAATTGAAGAATGTATGGAACAGAGGTCAGCAGAGAATAGGACGGGGATGGTGTGATGGAAACTGGTGGTATTAGTGGTGGGAAATGTGTATTGCTGAACTGTTGAGCATTGTGTGACTGACACTCTTGAACAACTTTGTAACTGTATCTCACAGTGATTCTGTTAAAGAGTATTTATATTTTTTAAATTTGGGGGGCCACACATGGCAGCACTCGGGGGTTACTCTCAGCTCTGCACTCAGAAATTGATCCTGGCAGGCTCAGGGGACTATATGGGATGCTTGGACTCTAACCTGGATTCTTCTAGAGTTGGCCACATGCGAGGCAAGTACCCTACCGCTGTGCTATCTCTCTAGTCCCAATTATTTTAAATTTTAAATAAAAATATCCCTCCAATTTGTTCCCCTATCATATCCTCCAATGTATACTTCTAGCTTTTGAAAATGCACAGAACTTTATTATTTTTGAATCTGGGGTAAAAGGATGAATCATACAGGGCAGTGACTATGACTTACTCATGGCCCTGTGTTCAGGGATTATTCATGACAATTAGTGCTCAGGAGTTCCAATTGTGCTCTTGAGTTTCTGACCTGAATCAGTCATGTGCAAGACAAGCATCATACCCATTGTATTTTCTCTCTGGCCACAATCTCATTTTTTCCTATGATCTTTCTCTGTAAATAACTCAATAGCAAAAAATCAATTCTTCCTCTAAATAACTAGACAGCAAAGTTCAATTTTGTAAGTGAATTGCCATAAGTCCTTTTAGTGGTCTCTGGCCTGGTGTGGATACCAAATCCATAGGTTTATTGCAGGATAAGTTTTAGTTTTTTTTGTTGTTGTTGTTCATAGCAGAATGCTGCTTAGAACCCAAAGCAACATCCAGAGAATAGAACAAAAACCATCACCTATGTTAAAAATATTGCATTGTCATTAGTTGTGCTTATTTGCACTTGTGTCAGTTATATGCACTTGTGAAATTGTGTCATACATTTCGGTCAACTGCATGCACTTACCTTGTTTCTATACTCTCAATCTTGTAAAGTATTCTTTTTTTTCT
>PVKC010032558.1:0-14215 GCA_004027635.1 Crocidura indochinensis | reverse complement strand
TCTGTCACTATTTACTGAGTTTGTTTCTTTTGCTTCTCCAGGCAGCCTTCACCGCTGCAAATGGCCACCAGTGACGTCCCCTCTCTCCCCAAGGTCCTCTACCCCTCCTTGAGGCTCCCCAAATTTCCACATAGCATTTCCCCCCTAAGCCCCACAACTCAGACACAGTCCCTACGTTCTCCAGCGGGATCATCGTCGAGGGTCCCATGTACTTGTGTGCGAGATTGCATGAGGAAATGTATGTGTGAGGGAATGAGATGGGTATGCATATTTGTGGATGTGAATGTGAGTCTTCACGCATATGTGTGGGATTGTATAAATGTGTGTGTTTGTGTTTGGAAACATCTCCACAGATTTTGCTCCTGAAAAGAACATAATTTGAAACCAAGCATAACTGGGCCTCTGCCACTTTCTACCAAAGGAGTTTCTAGCATTCCCACAAGTTTCAGGATCCCAGTTTCCTTATCTATCTCTGAAATAGAGAAGAAGATGGGACATCTAGTATAGAGTTTAAGGCATTTGCTTTCTATGTGGCCAAGCACAATTTGGTCCTTGGTATCACAGAAGGTCCCTGAGCCCCAGGAGTGCCCTAAGTAATGTGTTTGGAGTAAGCCTGAGTGCCACCAGGTGTGGCCCCAAAACAAAAATAAAATAGGACAAAAAACAATTCAATAAAATAGAGAAGTACTGTCTCTCTACAATCAATGAATGGGGGAAGCATCAAAGGTCCAATGCATTTGTGGGCCATATATGGACTTCAGAAGTTCTCCCAGGGTAAAGAGGCCCCTGACATTCCTGAGAAGAGTTTCTTGTGCTAAAAATAAGGCCACCAGGGTCAGAGCAGGGACCACCCTCTCCCCCGCCTAACTGAGAAGAGGGATCAGTCAGAAACTTGGAGAGGGGGGTCGGGCGGTGGCACTGGAGGCAAGGTGCCTGCCTTGCCTGCGCTAGCCTAGGACGGACCACGGTTCGATCCCTCCGTTTCCCATATGGTCCCCTAAGCCAGGAGCGACTTCTGAGCGCATAGCCAGGAGTAACCCCTGAGTGTCACCGCGTGTGGCCCAAAAACGGAAGAAAAAAAAAAAAGAAAGAAACTTGGAGAGGGCCAATATGAGGGTATAGTCTCTCCTCCCCTCTGTGCATGGCTCATGTAAAGGGGCTGGATTAGCAGTTCTCCATGACTGACTGGGGGGCTCTCTGAAGTAGAGAGTTAGCTTTCCCTCTCTGAAACCACAGAATAGGGTTTGAATCACTGGCTCTCCAAAGCACTCAAACACTACTGAGGGACTCAGGGTACTGGGTGAGGAACAGAGGAGTGAGGTTGGGTCTCCTGAGAAGATGCCAGCTCAAAGGGGTCACTGCTCCAATTACTTGGCTCAGGAGAGACTAGAGCCACAACAGAAATCTGCCTGGAGTCTTTAGACTCTGGACTTCACTTCAGGGCCTGCTGAATGCTAGCATCAGGGGCAGACACTTGGATGGAAAACAAGAAGACCATACACCAAATCTGTCCTCTGGGAGGGAAGCCTGACACTGTAGTGCCCATAGGAGGGGAAATGCAATAGAGACAGGATGGAGCAAACTTGGCAGTCAGTACTGCCTGCTCATCCCTGCCTTCTGGGGCAGTTGGCCCTGATCTCAGGGCCTTGGTCCTGTTCACAGTCAAAGGCTCCTCCCTTCCATTACAAAGTCTTAAAGGTCTTGGTTCATGTTTTCTGGGAATTTGTCCTTCTTGAAGTTCTTTGAAGCCAAACATTGTCCCATACTCTCTACCAGCCCATTGGAGAACAGGGAAAGGTGCTTCCTCAGAACATCTGAGGGAACTACTTTAGTTCCTGTGGGAACTACCTGCTGGCCTTTCCTTAAGGACCTTCACATCCTGACCATGACCCACTGTCATGGTATAAATAGCTTGTTCCAGAGGAACAAGAGAAACTTCTGGAAGAGGTGCAGGACAGACCTCCTCAACAGTCAGGGGAGCAGGATTCTGAGAGTGAGCAGGTGTGAATTCCACACAGATCCTACCACCATGTCCCACATGCAGTTTGAAGCCATGTCTTTCTCATCTCAGCAACAAAGAGCTCTTAAAGGCTCCAGACTCAGCACAGACAGGAAGCCAGGGTCCCTAAAGGCAACGACAGCTATGGGAAGTCAATGTTGCCTTGGCTTCAAGAACCCCAGTCTGAGGGATCCTGTCCTGTCATAGCCCCCTCTCCCTGTGGAGTCTCATTTGGTTTTGAACCACTTCATCCTCATCTACAGAGTAAAGACCAAGAGTTCCCTCTCGGAGTCCTTTGTACCCACCCCAAAACTAAGAGCAAGAACAAGAGCAGAACAGGAACTTAAAGCCCCTCTGGCCAGACTGGCTCTTTCTTGTGATCTGGGTCTTCAGGATCCTCAAAAAACTCATTTCTGTCTGCTGGAGTTATGCCCAGGAGCCGCCTTGCTCAGCCCCACCATATCTTCCCTCACCCAGGAGTAGGGTGAAAGGCAGCCCAGGAGTGAGGGAGCAGAGGAGCCCCGATAAGCTGACCTTCCTCCAGCCCCTGTTTTGGCTGAGGCGGGAGTAGGCTGTTTGGTCTGTGGGCCCAAAGCAGATGGGGGTACTATGAGGGAGGGGCTCAAGGCCCAAGGCGCCTCTGTTTTGAGACAGGGCCCCCACCTCGGGGCAGGACATTCTAGTAAAGTCCTCTAATGCCAGACACTGGCCACTCTCAGGTACCCCTTTTCTTCATGACTCCCATTTTAAGGTACAAGGGGATTCCCTGAATCTACAACCTCTGTTTTCACTATCTACTGAGCTTCCTCAAGTCTTGTGTCTTTAACTCTTGCCTCAGCAAGGTCAGGAAAGAAGAAGAGAAAGGGATGTGTCCCCAGGGGAAGCTAAGGAACAGAGGTTGAAAAGGGTTCCCCAAAATTCCTGACACTCCTCAGCAGCAGACAGAGATGTAAGCATTTAGCTCAGCTCAGAGCACAACTCATGTGCCAGTGGGAATGGGTTGCTTTCATTTGGGGAGAATGGAGGACTGGCTTTTGTAGAAAACTAGAATGATGTGTTTAGAGATGTATTATGAAGTGACGAGTGGTGATATATCATAATAGCATTATTTTGTTTTTTAAAATGTCAGCACAATGGGCCAAGTTTTCATAACAAAATATCACCAAAAAGTAAGAGTAAAAAAAAAGCATCACAGTAATCTGGGTTTGCATCACAATTTCACCACTCCTTACTCCTTACCACTCCAGGCAGATGACTAGGCCTTTCTGGAACCCAGTAACACACCCCCACACACACACACAGTTAATAATAGTAGACCCTGTTCTTCTCAAGGGGGTGCTGTGAGAATTAAATATGCCATATTGCCAGGGTTGGTCTGTTTCAACCCTCCAACCCAGAAGGGCTTTGGGTCTGAGTGTCCCCTTTCCCACTAGGTCCTCATCCACTTAGAGTCCACTGACCACATAGCCTAACCCTGACTCAGACAAAACAGAAACCAGATCTTGGAGATCATTCAAAAAAGTGGATCGCTTTAAGAGCAAATAATCCTCTCAATTAAAGACTCCCCCATATCAATTGAGAAGCAATTGCCCTGGGCATGAGCAACCACGTTGGACTACTGTTTTGGTTGGTGTGGTAGCAGTTGATATTGGTCGTTGCCTTGATGGAGATTGCTGGATTTTCCCAATGGCTTTGCTGTAAGACCCTGGCCTCCTTTCTCCCTGTTTTGTCCATTTAAATCCTTTCACAGAAAAACCCATCTGGCCAGAGTCATTCCTGCGCCAAGACTGGAGGAAGGCATTTTTGTTACACCAGAGGCATAAATATCAGAGCATGTACATGTCTCAGAGTTTGCTCCCCAGCACCACATGGCTTCCAGAGAACCACCAAGCCCAAGCACTACATCATTCACTCACCCAAGAACTGTCAATGCCAAAAATAGCATTGCTGAAAGCAGCCCTTTTTAAAAATGGGTGCTGGAATTCCAATTAATGGAGTTTGGAATATGGCTGAAGAAAAAGGGCACCATTCTTATATGGGAGGCCTTAGGTTTAATCCCTGGTACCAACTGGTTCCCTGAGTACTATCAAGTCTGTTCTCTTTGCCCCACACTCTCCCAAGGCTCAGGTGGACCTTTGGGCAAAGAAAGTACTAGGAATGAAGAAACAAATAAAAGAAATAAAATGTATTGAAGACAGCAGAAAAAACAGACAAGACACATGAAGAGTTGCTCATTATCAAGAACATGTAAATCAAAACAGCAGTGAGATATCAGTTTACACTAAGTGGGAATGGTCTAGATCAGAACTCTGGAAAGAATCTGTGGAGAAATACTGAAAATGGTAGTCATTTACTATTGGTGGGAATGTCATTTGGTTCAGCCCCAATGAAAAATAGTTTGGAGGATTGTCAAAATATTTTTTAAGAATAAGATTACCAATGGCTGGGGATGTAGCTCTTGACTTGCATGTGTAAAGGTGTAAAGTCTTGGGTTCAGTCCTGGCACTACATGTACTCACAAAAGTGGGTTCACTATTTGGACTAGGAAGATGGCTCAAAGGGTTGGAAACACATGCTGAATACTGGGTTCAAACCTAAACATCACAAAGAGTGACCACCAAATAGTGAGCTCAAAGTAGTTTTGAAGCACCATGGGAATGGTCCCAAAACAAGCAAAAATAATGGAATTGTCTATGATTCATCAATTTCACTCTTGCTATCTATTAAAAGACACACAAAGATGCCTGAACATGCTCTGCATGCAGGAGGCCTGTGTTCAATCCCAGGCCTCACATGGTCCCTTAAGCATGCTGAGAGTAGTCCCTGATTACTGCCTGGATATGGCCCCTTATCAGAGCCAGAAAATAAACAACACAAAACAAATAAAAATGCCCACTGATGTAAAAAGATATACATGTACCTTTGTTCATGGCAGCACTACTTATGTATCTAAGATCTGGAAACAATCCAAGTGACCAACAATAGATGAGTAGATAAAGAATGGATTAAATGAGTGGATTAAGAATAAAAATGTCAGGCCAGAGAGATAGCATGGAGGTAGGGTGTTTAGCATAGAGCCAGGAGTAACCCCTGAGTGTTGTGGGGTGTGACCCAAAAACAAAACAAAACAAAACAAAACGAATAAAAATATAGGCTAGGGCGAGGCATTTGCCTGGCATATATGCTCAACACTAGTTGTGTCCCTGACACCACAGATGCTTCCAGAACCCCAGAAGGAGTCATTCCTGAGCACAGAGTCAAAAGTAGCCCCTGAGTATGACTCAGTCCTGGCTCCCAAAAAGAAATTTTGGTCTTGGAGCTGGAGCAATAGCACAGCAGGTAAAGCATTTTCTTGCACACAGCTAAACCAGGTTCAATCTCCAGCATCCCTTTTGGACCCCTGAGCATCCCAGAAGTAATTTGTGGGCTTGGAGTGCCACCAAGGTATAGCTCCAAGTGAAAGAAAGAAAAAGGTAAGAAATTGTGAAGAAACATAAAAAGAAAAAAAAGAAAGAAATTGTGATCCTTCTAGCCAATGGAACACTATTCAACTGTGAGGAAATATAGAACCTCCTCTTTTGCTCCAATATAAAGACAAATCTGATACATTGTGGGATATGCAGAATCAAAAGAGAAGAACAGAGGACACTGCCCAATAAGCACAAGTCCTTTTCTGGCAATGCAACTGGGCTACCAAGGCAGGAATATAGTTATGGGTATGGCACTTTAGTGGTGGGTGTGGTGTGATTACACTGTACCCCTAAACTAGATAAGCATTTGCATTCTCTTAAAGCAATGCAATCTTGAAACTTATTAATGATATTGAATGACTGTTTGCAAAATTGATGGAGAATCTATGTGGGGAAAAGGGGTTTGATCTTCTCAAACTCTGAAGCTCCGTTTTTTTTCATCCTCGATAAGCAGAGTTAACGGTATTATTTGGGCTCACAACCCCTCCCCAGCCCTACTCCAGGAGGGTTATGTTGATCTGTAGGGGAGAGTGATGACATGGGGTCACAGCACTAGATAATAGAGTGCTACTACAATAGAGCTAGTGGGTAATAGATAATAGAGTTACTGTACACTGGTCTTTTCCAAGGAACACTGAATTGAAGTTAGAGTCTCCCCACCACCACCGACTCAGTGCCCTGCTCAGAAACACAGCAACCTCGATTTACAATGGCCAGCCACACAGTTTTAAGGGCAGTCAGGGCTGGGGTATATTATCGACACCCCCAGAGGCGTGAGAGCCCCGTGCTGAGGACAAGGGCAGCAGGGCGGGTGGCCGTAACGGGAGAAGGCCAGAACCTTCCTATTTTGGGAGGCAGGAGGCAGCAGGTGGCTGGCGGGTGTGGGGACATGTGAACCATCCCAATGGGGGCCATGTGGCCGGCAGCAAGGCTGTTTGGCACTGCCAGGCATAGCCTCAACCCCACAGGCACCCACTAGCCCCCGGTGGAGGGGCTATCTGGTTTGTCACTACAAGGGCCCTCTCCCAAGTATGGCCAAAAAGAGCGAACCACATAGAAGCCTCTTGGCCTCCTTCCCCAGGGCAGCAAAGTTAGTCGTTTGGAGATGTCTCAGGTTGAGTGGGGGAGACATGGTCCCCCACCGTCTGTGAGCTCCTGTTGGAATCAGGGCACTGCTCCAGTGGGGGACTTTAGTCACCACGGGGAAAGCCAGTCTGTGGAGGGCTTATCCAGGAAATCCATTAGGGAGGTCTGAGGGCCGAGTGGTCTGAGGTGGCCAGCAGCTCCCACTGTGGCAGGTACATTGGGGAGCCAAGTTATTTTAGGGTGGGCAGGGGAAGCAGGCGACTTCCCGGATTAAAATAGCCTCGCTGGGTGTCGTTCCTAAGACGTGCAGTGCTCCCCGCCAATGCCAGTCACACGGCTGAGCGCCTCTAGCCCTCCCGGCCAGGGCCAGGGCCAGAATGGAGGGGGCAGAGATGAGCTCGTTTCCTAATCAGGGCAGTGTGGGAATGAATGCAGCTCCTGCCTCCCTGCCACCGCCACCAGAGCTGCCCACCACTTGCCCAGCTCCTCCTCCCTCGAGGGGCTGCCAGCCCCCTCCCTCAGAAGCCACTTCACTCACACCCAGGCCTTCAGAAGCCCGCGGGCTCCACCTGCCTCCACAGTGTGTGTCTAGTTAGAAATTTTTTGTGTTCTGGCTTTCCTCACACTGGGGCTTTCTGGGGCTGAGGGATTCATAGCCCTGTCTTCAGCTCAGCCCCCTCACAGTAGGGCTTCCTGAGGACAGGCCAAAACCCCTGAGACTGGGGCTCCTTGAGAACAAGGCTGTATCACACTAGACTCTAAGACAAGGCTATGTCCCCTCACCTCTGTGTTCTAACAGAGAGGGAGAAAGTCAACGCAGCCCTCCAGAGCCCCAGGTTCTTTTCTTGACTCCGGCAACACTTTTTTCCTCAGGACAGTGGCCTACTGATATGACTGTTACAAATATAAATGCATTGGTCACAGATCTAGGACCAACCTCCAGGCCAAGCACTTCCTCCATTCTTTCTACCTCAGGTTCTTCACTGCTGCTCTGATCCTCCTCGAAGGTCGTGAAACAAGCACAAGACTTGGCACAGTGCCTGGCAGAGGGGAGAAAAAGGAAGTGAACGCAAGGCCAAGTGGGCCAATTCTTAGGCCGGTATTGGACTGAGCTCTCCATGACCCCAGAGTCTGAAGCCAAGACTGGTCCTGGAAGGTCACAGAATAACCGAGGTCGCCAGCCACTGCAGGGAGATGCTAGGACTCTGGATGGCGGGTGCACTCATGGGAGCACTTGTTTCTCCTTTGCAGTTCTCCCTCTAACCATCCAGTTCCAGCTGCCTCAGGTCCCTCCTGACCTCCCTGCCACCCCTACCTCAGTACGTGGAGGAATCCAGCTTCCCTGAACATGTGATGTTTGGTATGGCATGACCTCTCCAAGCTGAGGAGGAACTGGGGCCAGGCCTAGACAACACAAATATGTCCCCAGAGTTTACATTGTGAGGGCCAGGAATACACACCAGTTAGGCAGCTGTGGGACCTGTTTATTCTCTGGGGGTTCATGGTCGGGGCGCCACCAGAGGAGAAGGGCTGAGGCTGCCTCAGGTGGCTGCAGCTGTGTGGCCATCCATGTTCTCATCCCCTCTGGAGGGCCTAGAGGTCTCCCAGGACACCCACCCTACGTCTCAGGGCCCTCGTCCAAGGTGCAAGTGGAAAATGAGGCACAGAAATGCCACTGAGGCCATGTTTGGTTAGGACCCCCTTGGC
The DNA here is from genome assembly GCA_004027635.1 of Crocidura indochinensis. NCBI lineage: Eukaryota > Metazoa > Chordata > Mammalia > Eulipotyphla > Soricidae > Crocidura > Crocidura indochinensis. The sequence goes on along the minus strand of PVKC010032558.1, from coordinate 5,953 downwards.
TATCTTCTCCTTTGCACCCACAGCTCCAGCTCTAGGCACTCAGTCTTCTGTGAACTTCCCCTGGTTGGGCCAAGCTGGGACGCTCTCGGGTCCCAGGTGATAATGAGGTCCTTGTAGCATTTCCAGGTGCTTCTTCCTGTCTGAACCCTTTTAACTCATCATCTTCTCCATAGCCTTTGCCATCATGGGCCACAGCAGCCTGTGAAGAAGATGCCCAAAGGGTGTCCTAGCCCAGAGTTCCTCTGCCAGGTTCTGTGGTGCATGCCTTCAGGGTGGGCAAAGATGGACCCCAGCCCTGCCCATTGTGCACAAAACCCACTGGCTGGGAAAAATGACTCACTCCCCAGAATGAGCTGCTCAAAGCTTGAGCCCATTAAGGGATGACTGATCTCAGTAACTGATGTCAGAGTTAGGCTCGGCTTTGTTAGACTTTAGCTCTCTCCTCAGCACCCCTTCCCACCCACCACCCACCACTTGCCCTGAGAGCAGGGCACCACTTAGGGCAGGTGGAAGGGGAGGACAGTTTAAGGCTCAGTCCCTGCTGTCCCTCCCAAAACATCTGTGTGGGACAGTCAGGGGTTAACCCCTGTAGCCCCCACTGGCTTTGCCAATACCAGGCCCACAGGCAAGCTTTCAGGAGAATAACAGTCACAACTATACCAGCTGATATTCGTTGAGAACTTCCTGTGTGCCCGGCATCCAGCTGATCAGACTGTGAGGAAATCTCACCTCTGCAGGGAAGCTTGATCTTGTGGAATCCAACTTACAGAGAAAACAGAGACATGGGGGTAAAATACTTTATTCAAGAGTACACATAGCAGGTGTCAGAGCTACTGGATCAGAACCTGAAGCTGCTCTGTTGTATGAGAGAGTTGGAAGTGACTTTAGTAACTAGTCGAAAGGTGGGTGTGAGTGCCATAGGGGGCAGGGAAGCTGAACCTCAGCACACAGAACTCACTGAATAGGGCCAAGGTACATGAGGGAAGGGCTCTCACAAAGACAGGTCATGTCAGGCTTACAGGTAGGATTCTCCAAAGACCACTCACACCACCTAGAGTAGAGAGGGTGTTGAAGAAGTATTCTTGAAGTGACTGTGAGCAGGCCAGGGTGGTACTGACTGCGACCAGAAGACAGGCTAGTAGGATGTGACACGGCAGCAGAGGCACGAATAGAAGCCGTGATAAAGATGGGGAATTTGTGGTAGAGGTAAAAACATGAACACCGTTGGCAAGAAATGAACAGCGGTGAATGAATGGTATTGAACGTTGTTTGATCAAAACTAAACTATCAACAAGTTTTTAATTCATGATGATTTGAGAGAGGGAGAGGGAGAGAGAGAGGGAGGGGAGAGAGAGAAAGACAGAGAGAGAGAGAATGATCACTATTGTCCTAGCCTTATTGTGCTGCCCTTGAGGCTTCTCCCAGACCTTCCTATGCTTTAATCTATCTGAGAGAATATGAAGGGAGCTTTCTTCTAAATCATTTTATTATTGAGGACAGTGCACCTCAGACATGCTACTTGCCCAAGGTCACTCCAAGAAGCTGACTTGAGACGCTCTCTGCCCTCAGCCTCTTCCCCAAAGGCAGTGGGGACCCAGGACAGGAGACAGATGCTATGAGTGGAGACAGAGGTGAGCGTTGCCAGTAGACACAGCCGTTGTGGGTTTGGGGGCCCCGGGAGGAGCAGCACTAAATCTCAGAGGAAGCAGTTCTAATCTGCCCCACTGCCACCAACACCGACAAGCTGTGACCTCCTCCGGACAGCGGCCAAGGCAGAGGTCAGTTGCCAAGTGACAGCGGGCAGTGAGCCTGGCACAAGATCCCCACACACACACAAGGGATGAAGTCAGGGGTGGGAAATAATCCTGGAGTCAGAGGAAGGCTTGCTTTGGGGTGACATTCCTGGAAAGTTCTGCTCTGATTGGCTTGAGGTTGAGGCTTCTGCCCCAGCTGTGCCAGTCAGGAGCAAGTTTATTAATAAATCCGGCCCTGCTTCCTCCCCTTGCCTTGGGGAGAATCCGGCCCCTGCTTCCGGGGCTCCTGACTCCCCAGGGGAGGGTGAGTTCTGCTGTCATTGAAATGAGGAAAAATAGAGACAGTCTGAGCCTTTGGATCTAAGGAGAGGTTGTTAATAACCTGTACCCCTCTCTTCTGCCTCCCTCTGCTCCCTTTGCTTAGGGTATAAAAAGGGAGGTTTGGGAGAGAAGGCAAGTAATGGCAAGATCCTGAGCACAGTGGGGTTGCACGACCCATTGAGAGTACAGTTCTGAGCTCCCATCCACAAAGGCTTGCTCAGGTTCTTGGGTTGCGCACGTGCATGGATACATGAAGTTGGCCGAGGACATAGACATATAAAACATGACTTGGCTACCAGGGAAAGGGCCCTGAAGCTGCCTCGGAGGCCTGGCTGATGCTTGTGTGGGTGGCAGAAGGGGGCCACTGAGTGTGAAGAGTGCTGAAGTCTCTGAAACAGGCACTTCCTTCTGCAGTTCATTAGCACCAGGACTAAATTTACAGCCGCCACTCCCCACCCACCTGACTCTGACCTCATTAGCCTCCTGTACCTTCCCCACAACAGGAGGCTGGGGAGAGAAAGAGCTGTGAGAGAGGGTAAATCCTGGGCCCATGGGAGAGCAGAGATCAACAGGGATCTAGTCTCCTAGAGCGACGCCATTACACCTGATTCTCGCCCCCATTGTATGACCTGGCTCCTGCTGGCAAGGCGTGGGCAGGATGAAAGGCTCTCAGTGCATGCCAGCTACATGAAGGGGCCACCCTGAACCCTGCCATGATCCTGGTCTGTATGAAGGGAGAGTAGGAATGAGGTTTTCAGCACCAATCCCAGCGCAACTAGAAGGACTTGTTTCTCCTGATACCCCTGACCCTGTTTCCCCAGATCCACAATCCCACCTGCTGACAGAACCAAGAGTAGCATGAGAAAGACCAGGACCCAAATCTATGGTCCTTTTCCAGCCTCCCAGGAAAGCCATGTGGGTGCTAGAGATGTCAGGTTCTAGATAAGCTTCTCCTGAAATGTCTCTAGAATCAAAACCCCAACATGGGTATCCATCATGAGAGAAAAACAGCCCAGCCTCAGGGTCTGTCAAAGGGGATATAACCATGTCCCTAGGAAGGGCTTGATCATACCCAGCAAGTATCAAACACAGAATAGAAGGTGGTTGGGAGATAGGTGTGGGAGAAGCCACTCCATATAAGCCATAATCAGAGAAACAGGTTCTAGGGACATCTCATGCATCCCCTGTCACCCCCACCCCATTTCTACCCAGGATTGGACCAGCACTACAGAGTCAGGTTGCTTTGACACCTCTTCGCACACAGGCAGTCCCCTCATTCCAGTTTGCATTTCCCAAAACTTATGCAAAGCAGTCACCTTAGCACTGCCAGGAAGGAAGGACATCAGGCCAGCTGGCTGCCCAGTCTGGAAGCTGTTAGCCAGTGGTTATTGATCATTGGTCTCATTGGAATCGTGTTTCAAAAAATTTATAAAACCACATTTACCGGGGTAGGAAAATGGAGACTGGACTGGAGAAAGAGTGCTGGGTGTGAGACATATGCCTTGCATGTGGCCGACCATGATTTAATCTTTGGTCCCTAGAGCATCACCAGTATAGCCTTGGAGGCCTCTGAACACATCCAGGTGGCCCAGATTCTCTTGGCACTTCAGGGCCTGAGCAGCAGTTCCTCCTAGGCCCTCACATTGAACTAGTGGCCAGGTTAGCTGAAAATAACCAGTAGTAACCTCTAGTACTACTTACATCCTGAGCACCACTTACGGAGCCAAAAACAACAAATTTACTTTTAGAGAGTAGAGAGATAGTGCAAAGGTTAAGGCGCTTACCTGCCCCACCACTGCAGCTGTAGCTTCTATTCTGGTTCAGAGCCTGGCACAAAATCATGGTACAGGACCAGACATGTGGTCCGTCAACCACCATAAAGCCTGGTCTCAAACACAAAGCCCAGGAGAAGCTCCTGAGTACTTCCAGGTATGATCCAAAAAGCAAACAAAAATTTACGTAGATAGCATGGAGGTAAAGCATTTGCCTTGCATGCAGAAGGTCGGTGGTTCGAATCCCGGCATCCCATATGGTCCCCTGAGCCTGCCAGGAGCAATTTCTGAGCATAGAGCCAGGAGTAACCCCTGAGAACTGCCAGGTATGACCCAAAAATCAAAAAACAATTTTTTTAATTAAAAAAATTACTTGAGGGGTTGAAGTGATGTAACACAGTGGGGAGGGTGTTTGCCTTGCATGCGGCCAACCTGGGTTCTTTCCTCAGCATCTTCTATGGTCCGCTGAGCATGCCAAGAGTGATTCCTGACTGCAGAGTCAGGAGTAACCCCTGAGCACAGCCAAGTGTGGCCCAAACATAAAAAAAAATTACTCGAAAACCAAAGATATGACTCAAGTGGTAAAGTATTTGTGAAGTCTGAGTTTGATCCTTGACCCCCTAAGCACCTCCAGCATGGCTCTGGTGACCTCTGAGCTGGTGGCACCAGAGCTCAAACAGTCATGCCTCCATCACTGGGTGGCCACTAAAATTTTTCCACTGGAGGATCACTTTAGGTGGGCTCAGAGGCTCATGTGTAGTGCTGAGAATTAAACAAGGATTCGTTGCATGCAAAGCAAGCACCCTGTTTGCTATACTATTGTTCCAGTCCTGGTATAGCCCATTTATATACAAATAAATAAAAGTTTAATTTTTATAGAGATATAAGGGTTATGCCTCAACTTATACAGATCTGAAGCTTATATGAGTACACAACCACACACTCTCCTGGATCCAGGACTCAGGCTCCTGAGGTCCCAATAAGTTCATTCCTCAGAAGCAGCCACAATTCCACAGCTTGTCTTGGCCTCATTTTGGGGGGGGGGGGGGTTGGGCCACACCCAGTGACGCTCAGGGGTTACTCCTGGCTATGCGCTCAGAAATCGCTCCTGGCAGGCACCGGGGACCATATGGGAACCGGGGGATCGAACTGTGGTCCGTCCTAGGCTAGTGCAGGCAAAGCAGCAGGTACTTTACCTCCTGCGCCACCTCCCGGCTCCCGATATATATTTGGCCTCATTTTGAACCTCATACAAATGGCATCCTCAGGATCATAGCTTGGGTCTGTCCTGGTATGTCTACCTGGAGCTATGCCAGGGATACGCCTATGAGTCCTGAAGCTTGAGCCTTTACTTATTCATGTAAGGAGCTTTCCTTACAGCAGACATACCAGGGGCCAGAATGACAGCACAGTAGTAGGGCATTTACCTTGCACACTGCCAACCAGCGACGGACCTGGGTTCAATTCCCAGCGTCTCTTATGCCTTCCCCCTTCTTACCCCCCACAACCGCCTGTCAGAGTGATTTTTGAGCACAGTAACCCCCGAGCACCACTGGGTGTGGTGCCCAAAAACAAACAAAAATGGGGCCCGGGAGATAGCATGGAGGTAAGGCGTTTGCCTTTCATGAAAAAGGTCATCGGTTCGAATCCCGGTGCCCCATATGGTCCCCCGTGCCTGCCAGGAGCAATTTCTGAGCATGGAGCCAGGAGTAACCTCTGAGCACTGCCTGGTGTGACCCAAAAACCACAAAAAAAAAAAATCAAAATACACCAGCAGACAAACTATCATCCATTTATAGTGCTCTCCATGAGCACTGTGTTGCTTCCACTTTGTAACAAATATAATTAAAGTAGGGCTGCAAAGATAGTACAGAGCGTAAAGTGCTTGCCTTGTCTGTGTCTGACTCCATTTCAATAACTAGCACCTTGTAGTGTCCCCTGAACACCTCCTATGTGACCACTGAACACAGAGCCAGGACTAGCCACTGAACACTGCTGAGTGTGATTCCCCAAACCCCCCAAATTAAAAACATATAAAAAATAAAGATTCATTTGAAAATATTTATGTGTATGATTAAAGTAGCCCCAGTAGTCTCAGGTATATCT
>PVKC010032557.1:0-14216 GCA_004027635.1 Crocidura indochinensis | reverse complement strand
AAAATTGTCATTATGTATAATAAATCAGATTAGGTGTGGAGAGATAGATCAAGGCCTGTTTCTAAATGTAATCCCTATCACAGAATTATATGGTCTCTTAGTATCTCCAGGAGTGGTCTCTGGGCACACAATCCTGAGCATTGCAGTTGTGATACCAAACCTTTTCCCCTCAAAAAAATTTTAGGTCTATTTTGTTTCCCTGATCACTTTCCTGTGAGGAGAATTGTTCATCTCAGTGGCATTCACAGTGAGCTCAGATTGGTGAAAAAATAACCAAAAGTGAATATTTTACTATGACTGTAATTAAAGTGGATATATAGTTCTTTATTTTAACTATGGGCTATCTTGTAGCACTGCATTTATTTATGGCATTTTATAGCTTTATTGGCCAAACTCCAAGATTTCTTTTATGTATAACATCAATTACTTTAAGCCTATTCCATTTATTTTTGTGAAATATAGATATTTTTATTATAAAAGTGAAAAGTAAACATATTTCAGAGAAAATGGCTTCTTACAGGAAGGTAAGAACAAGAAGTAAAATAGTGGAAGTACACACAATGGTGTGTATATAGTTACAAGATAGATTTATTTTTAAATGACTATTATATCCTCATTCAGAGGAAAATTTGATTGGGATAGATAGGTAGGTTAAGGTCACACCCTGTCTTTACCCAAAACAAAGGCATTCCCCCAATTTCCTATTTCTTTTCACCAAGCACTTTTATTTGTAAAAGTCTACCAGATAGGTAGTTTAGTCTTTCACTTCATCTTACCCCTGCTGGTTAGTTGACTAATAAAGAGATTTTGATTTGGTTTGGAAAACAGACTTCAAGGTGAGAAGCCAAGCAACTCTGTGATTCTCTTTTGACTGGCTTGATTTACTAATTCTTCATGGCTAGATTGGTTTACACCTGTTCATCGTGATTGGAAACATGGTGCATGGGTTGGTTTCACAACTGGCTTCGAACAGGGATCTAAGAACCTGAGAAGATCCCAACTATGTTGAATGATATGATCATATGGTGGATAATGACCATGACGGTCTCCTTAAGCTGGACTGAATGTGCTTTGCTTTCACTGAACATTGGTACATGCCCCCCACTTCTGAACAGCTTCCTGTTGCTCTGGTCCATCTACCAGCATTTCTCACACTGAACTGTACATGCTAGTCTCCCTAGAGATTATCCTATGCACAGGTCTCCAAGAGGGAAGGGTGCCTGCCAAGTGGTGATGAATTCTCCATCTAATGGCCAATGCTCACTGCTCACTGCTATTCTTCTAAAATAGCTCCTTGTGGGAGGATTTCAGCCCCTCCCCCCCAACCTGCAGCAGGTTATAAGGTCACTGATGGGGTAGAAGCCAAAAAGAAAGCCCCGTTGAAGGGGGATCAAAAGCAGAGATGTGAGTGCTCCCACCCAGATTCCAGCTCAGGTATCAAGGCCTTTCCATACCTGGCAACCTCAGTAGCCTACCATAAAAGGTATAAATGGAGAATCTAAGCCCGGCTGAAGCCCAACTGAAGAGAAGCTTTTGCTAAACATCCCTAATTTCCAAAAAATTAACATGCTTCTATGTTAATCTCTTGACCCTATTTGCATTGGTCACTATGTTGCAGGTTAAAATGTGTGCTCACTTGTATAGACCCTAACAGCTATGCTTTAGTTCTATGCCCCACTATGAATAGGAAATTATGTGTCCCAATTTTCTAGCAGTTTAATATTAGTTTGCACTGTCCTGGGGGAAATGTATAATGTTATATTTTTAATGGTTCTCAGAAATCCTAGAGAATGCTTCCCAATTGCTGTGATGGTTGATTCTGTATATTATTTAGCAATTATTCTCAACTTATGTATGCAAAAATGTTCTGTCTTTGTCCACAGAAGTCTATAGAAAAAGAAACTGTTTTATTAAGTGCTCACTATAAGAAAGTTATAGCAAACTTATTTTCAAACTGTATATAGATACATATATATCTGCAGAAATGTTTTTGTTATTTTGTTTAGAAAAGTTTATGGAAAAAATTGAATACAATAGACTTGTATAACATTGCTCAATTTAGAATGTTTAAGAACTTGCTTTCAAATTAAGTATATCCGCAGAAAGGTTCTAGTGTTTATGTTCAGAAATGTCTATGAAAAATATTTGTGATATGTATAATTTGAGGAGATAGAAAAAGCTGGTTGTTTTGAGAATGATATATGCACAATCTAACCTAAGATGCTTTTTTTCAACCTATCCTTACCAGAAATTATTCTTAAGAATTAGGAAATTTCTTCACTACCTTACTTACTGAAAAAGGATATTTTAATTTTTATTTCCCCAACTTTTGCTTGCCTATGAAAAGTAATAAGCACTCGGGATTTATTTTATTTATTTTCGTAGGTGGCAACAGAATAAAACTTATGCAATCCCTTTAAACTTTTTCTTTATGACAGAAAGGGTGAATTGTTAGGTTACACCCTGTCTTTACCTCAAACAAAGGTATTTCACAACTTCTTTTTTCTTTTCTCTAAGTTCTTTAACATGTAAAAGTCATTTGTCTCTCACTTGACTCTCCCCCTCATGGTTGGCTAATAAAAAAAAGTTTCAGTTTGGCTTCTGGCACAGAGAGAGACCACATGGGAGAGGCCAACCCAACTGAATGATTCTCTTACTAGCTTGGTTTCTTTTTTGTTTGTTTGCTTATTTTTGTTTTTTGGGTCACACCCGGCAGTGCTCAGGGGTTACTCCTGGCTCCATGCTCAGAAATTGCTCCTGGCAGGCACGGGGGACCATATGGGGCACCGGGATTTAAAGTGGTAAAGAATAAAATGAAGAAGCAATAATTGATAAATATATTATTTAGAGTCACATTCTTTGAAAAGAATATTCATTAAAATTTAAAAATATTTATTACATAAAGATAGTGTTATATTATAGGGGGGAACACAATTAATGGATTCATTAGCAAGTAAATAAGGAAAAATAAAACATGTGTAATTAAAAAGTCATGGAAAGAGGATTAGTTATAAACATAAAAGAAAGATGTAAAAGTTGCCTACTTAGGGTTTCCCAAAGATTTATTGTATTAATTTCCCCCTTGCTTTGATGAATTAGGTAAAACAAAATATTCACTAGTAATGTAGTCTCATTCAGATTTAGCTGCAGTTTGAAGATGCAAAAACTTGAAAGTAGAATTTTAAATGTGAAAGTTTAACATTTCAGGTATTTTTTATTATTTATCCTTTGCATTTGATAGTCACTGTAAAATAATTTTGACAACCTATGAGAGGGAAGATCTTGTTCTATCAGTTAATAGAAATATGCAACTTAATTAGTAACTGGATAAACTGAGAAATATATGCTTCTTCTATCAATGTCAGTAGTGTCATTGTTGGAATCAGATTATGATGTAGGTATAGTGGTGTTTAATACATTGAAATAAATGATAATATTTTATTAGCTTGCTAATGTACTAGCCTCACATCTATTTTTTGTTCCTATATCATATCACTTTCCTAATGAACCTTCCACATTCTCTTGGATGCTCTTATGTTTTCTATCTTTGTTGCAAAATTAAGATCCTTTTTCAGCTTTCAAAACACATCTATTGAGATTTTTTTGTTTATTGTTGGGCCACACCTGACAGTACTCAGGGAGTACTCCTGGCTCTATGCTCAGAAATTGTTCTTGGCAGGCTAGGGGGACCCTATCGAATGCTGGGGGATTATACCAGTATCATCCAGGGAAAAAGGCAAATGACCTATCACTGTGCTATCACTCCAGTTCCATCTACTAAGATTTTTACTGGAATTCCTGGAAGCTTGAGATCAAAGTAGAAGATTATTGAGTTCTTACTATACTCTTTTTATTTGTGTTTGGATTTTTTCTCATCAATGATATATGATTGATACAATGTCAGTATGATTGTTAGTATTTTCTATACCTGTTTTTGTGTACTATTCTATATATTTGGCGTTATTCTGAATTGTAATTAAAGAATAATTGTCTGCTTTAATGTATTTGGAAATACAACAAAATGTTCATTTGTTGACCTTATACTTAATGACCTTGCTTATTTTATTGTTTTTAGAAGTTATCATGGAACTTTATAGGTTCTTTGAATTTTTTTCATTTTTTTTTTTCGCGGCGGACAAGACGGGTCGGTGGTGCATCCTTGGTGGACTGGAGAGTCCTCGGTATCCCACCTGAATTTTTTACATTTGTTTTTGTAAGTAAAGGGTCCAATTTTTTCTATTTCCATTTTTAAAACTTTATTTAATTTTAATTTCCAGATATCAAAATCAATACTCAAGCAAAGTAGTTTTTTTTTTTTTATTAATTTTGGTTTGGGACCAAAAATACAATCTGTGCAGTGCTGAGGGATCACTTTTGGTTGGACTATGTGGGGTTTTTTTTTTTTTTTTTTGGTTTTTGGGTCACACCCAGCAGCGCTCAGGGGTCACTCCTGGCTCCAGGCTCAGAAATTGCTCCTGGCAGGCACGTGGGACCATATGGGGCACCGGGATTCGAACCGATGACCTTTTGCATGAAAGGCAAACGCCTCACCTCCATGCTATCTCCCGGGCCCCAGGACGATGTGGTTTTCAGTACTTGAATGGTAAGTTTCATGCACTTCAATTCCACTGTTTAGTTCCACAAATGTGTATTCTTCCTCTATCATTTCACTCCACCATTGTTCCAATTCCCGTACCTGTTGCATCATGGGTACTTTCTACCCATGATGTAGGGTAGGAAGGAAAAACTTCCTATTCAAGACAGGGTCTCAGTTTCTATTGTCCTTTAGCATTTGTACCCTGTGGTAAATAACCTTAAATGAAAACTTATCCAAAGTTGTTTCTAATTGCAATATTTGATCACAATTACTTGATGTAAAAGTCTGGAAATAACAGCCCAGTTGGTGTTGGAATGGAATGAATAAAGGACTCTCATTCATTGTGGGAATGTCTACTGGTTCTGTCTCTGTGAATAATAGGTCAGAAACTTCTAGAAAAAAGATTCTGAAGAGGGTTTTCATACACTGTACAACTTCACTTCTTGATAACTAAAAAATTACCTTGAAAAACAGACAGGCTCACCTAAGCTAATTGCAGCCTTTAGTATTATAGTTAGATTATGGAAACATCCAAAAGTACAATGTATGAGTATCATGATGATTTAGTACATATAATTGTGCAGCAATGAGAAGAAATGAAATCTTATAGTTTGCTGCAATATGGGTAAAACGAGGATATATTAAATGAAGTTAATCAAAGACAGACACTTGAATGAACTCTCTTATTTCAGGTCTTCTGGTGCTAGAGCTCAATCCCAAGTCACACACATGAAAGGTATCATTTGTGTGTGTATTTGTGTGTGTGTGTGTGTGTGCATGAATACAAAGCAACAATAGGCTTGTGCTCAGGGCTTTCTCTTGGGTCTTTGTTCAGGGACTGTTTCTGACAGAGCTTGAAAGAGCATTTTTGGTATGCCACGGACTAAACCCAGTTTGACCAAATGCAAGGCAAGTAACTTGATTATTTTCTTTTGATTTATGGGCCACATCAAACTGTGCTCGGGATTTAATTCTGGCATCTCTGGAGAACTACAGAGGGTGTAAGGATAGAACCTGGGTCAGTTGCATGCAACACAAGTTCTCTACCCACTATACTATCTCTCCAGCTCCAAGCCTTGTTTTTATTTTTTCTATGGTTATTTGCTCCTTTCTAATATAAGTACAATTTTATTATTATGTAATAGTATAAGATTGCAATTTTTTATTGGTAGCAATGCTTAATATTTACATCATTTTTATTAAGGAAATATATATATATACCAGACACTTTAATAAGGTCAAATTAGAGGTTAAATTGCTATTAAAGTATTTAATGGGTTACATTTATGTCTTTTGTAGGATATTTTGAATTTCAGATACAAATAATGAAAAATTTCAATTATTTTATCCAAAAATGCAAAATAAGTTATATATATCATTAACTAGGAATTATTTTTAAATTAATGCAACCAACAATAATTCTAAAACTCAGTTTAATAATCTGCAAGATTTGACACCAATTTATTTGTAAAGAATGCCAAATACCCAAAACACCCAATAACTTTGTTTTGGCCAAAGGGAGCTAATAGCCTAATCTCAAGTGACCAAAGAAGATTGAAATTGAGTCATCTTTTTTTTCTCTCCACCTACCACAGTTCTCTATCAATGGCAACATTCAACTTGTCCTCTAACTAGCAACTGCTGACACTTCAGCTTGTCTTTAAGGTTGAGACAAGTAGGTCCTTGATGTTGTTGGGTACGTTTCTATTCGTTCCAGAAATATGGAATATACTGAGTAATGGAATGTCTGTAAATTGCAGGGTTTCGGGTGGATAAGATAAAACCAGTCCTTCTACTAATTTACATTTGAATAAATAAAATTTTCTTCACATAGTCATTGTGGAAATGGTTTAATATTCCTTATACTATTGTGATGATTGATTTTTATAGAATGTATTTATGAAGAAATTTAAATACTTTCCTTGTCAGACCCATTGATAAATTGCTCAAGTATGGCAAACAAAATTTTTGATTTTGGGTCAAATATGATGATGATCTGGGGTTAATCCTAGTTCTGTACTCAGAAATCACTTCTGGTCATGCTCAGATAACCAAATGCAATGACAATAACAAAGCCTGATTTGTGGAGTGATGGAAAGTGCCTACTTCCCTGTACTATCTTACTAGCACTTTGATAAATAAATTTTTAAACTATAATGGAATTATAACTATACTTATATATTTACAACATGATATATGGTTATATTATATATACACATATTTGTATTATATTTTACTGTGCTGTGTATTCAACACTGGACCTCATGCATCAAGATATTCAGTGAATCCCTAAATTACACCATTATACCATGGAGCAAATACTTTTGTGAGAGAAAGTAATCTTTTTTCCATATTTACAATGCAAGGCAAAGAGCAACCATTATAATGCAAGAGTTTATTGAGAAACCAAGTTTCCTTTTCTGCTAGTGATTCTAAATGTTTAATTATAAGAGGACAAAGTTCAGTCTTGGCATGACTGATACCCAGAACTCCCCTGGAAATGTCCCTTGAGTCCAGAACGATTTGAATTCCCCAAATAGTGCCAGGTTTTACTCCCAAAAACAAAATTCTGGGAGCAAATTTAATAAAAAGCTGTAATGTAATGTATATGTGAAGGGTTCATATCTAGATAATTATAAATTACAGCACATGATTGAGTTTTGGTTACAAGACTATAGAAGTTAGAATTATAGTTCTACTATCTAACTTCTGCCAGTATATAAGCATCAATACTCCTCATCCCAAACACCAGTGTCATCATGCAGTCAAAATGACATTTCACTCTCATCTCTCACACACCTCCCCTTTCCCTTAGGTAGCGGCAATATTTTCTGTGTCTAAGAATTAGTTTTGTAGGTTTTATTTATTTTTATTTTGCTTCTGTTTGGTGGCTATTCTGTCTGTGCTAATGACAGGTTCCTAAATCTTTGCTCAATTCTTACTACTAGTGGTGCTTGGGGTCACCAAATACAACCCAGGAAACAAACCAGGGTCTGCCACGAACAAGACAAGTGATTTGACCTCTGTTATATTTCCTTGGCCCACTTAGTACTTGTGCCCATTAATTTTGGCTTAAATATTATTATTTTTGAATGTAAAGCCATCTTGACATTTTCTTTGTCTTTACTTAAAATATTAAGTGAGAAGGAAAATAATTAGGAAAACTTTTCACTTAAGAAAAGAGAAAATTATAAAGTGACAGTGCTAATCCAATGTGGTTGTAATGATATACAAAAATATGAGAATGAATACATTACTCAGAAACATCGATGAATGGCATGCAGTGTTGAGTAGGGTTTTATGGCAAAGGTTCACTATTATATAAACTCATAGCTAACATGCACTTTCAGGTTATCTTATATGTGCACTTTTTTCCTTTATATTTATTTTATTTTTATTTTTTTTTACAATACAAACCATAGTATCAAAGAGAGATAGAGAGACAGAGACAAAGAGAAAATGTTAAGAAAATTCTTTTTTTTTATTTAAACACCTTGATTACATACATGATTGGGTTTGGGTTTCAGTCATGTAAAGAACACCACCCATCACCAGTGCAACGTTCCCATCACCATTGTCCCAAATCTCCCTCCTCCCCACCCACCCCCCGCCTGTACTCTAGACAGGCTCTCCATTTCCCTCATAGGTTCTCATTGTTAGGACAGTTCAAAATGTAGTTATTTCTCTAACTGAACTCATTAATCTTTGTGGTGAGCTTCCTGAGGTGAGCTGGAACTTCCAGCTCTTTTCTCTTTTGTGTCTGGAAATTATTATTATTGCAGGAATGTCTTTAATTTTTCTTAAAACCCATAGATGAGTGAGACCATTCTGTGTTTTTCTCGCTCTCTGACTTATGTCACTCAGGATGATAGATTCCACTTTTTCCTTTTTAAATTGATGTGATAATGCTAAATTTTGTTACCTCCACAGTCAGCATTTCTTTCTTTCACAAAGTGGTCAAATTGATCAACAGTTCTCTATGTATGTATAATATAATAATAGAATTATATAGTGAGAAAATGATGATAGTGATTTCTAGCCAAAATTTCTAAGTACAAGTGCATAGATTTTGGGTTACAACAATTGTCCACTTAAGATAGTTCACATTGTTTTCAGAAGCAAAACGACGTGGAAAGGAAGAAAGACTATGACTAATTTGACCACGAGTGGATTTCTTCTCCTGGGATTTTCTGTCAGTGCTGAGCTAGAAATATTTTATGCATCTTTGTTCTTAGTCTTCTACGTGTTGGCTTTAACTGGCAACATCCTCATCATCACTACCATTTCCATGGATGAGAGTCTCAACTCCCCCATGTACTTCTTCCTGAAGCATCTCTCCTGTTTGGACCTCTGCTATATCTCTGTGACTGTACCAAAATTCATTTATAACTCTTTCATGCAAAGTGAAAACATTTCCTTCTGGGAATGCGTATTCCAGAGCTTTGCTTTTATTGCCTTTGCTCTCGCTGAGCTGGGTATGCTCACTGTGATGTCCTATGACCGCTACGTGGCCATCTGCCTTCCACTGCGCTATGACATTATCATGAATGTCAGAGCCTGTATCCATGGTGTCGTCGGTGTCTGGGTCAGTGGAACCATTTCTGGAGTCATGCATGCAGCAGCGACATTCTCCATCCACTTCTTTGGCCCCAGGATCATCCATCAGTTCTTCTGTGACATCCCCCAGATTCTGAAACTTTCCTGCTCCAATGAGTATATTGGGGATGTTGCTGTCACTATTTTCCTCTCTTTTCTGGCATTTCTCTGTGTCATCTTTATTGGCTTCTCCTACATACACATATTTTCCTCTGTGTTGAGGATGCCCTCAGCGGAGGGCAGAGCTAAGGCCTTTTCCACCTGCCTCCCCCACCTCACTGTTGTCTTATTATTTATTTCTACAGCTTCCTTTGAGTATTTAAAACCTCATTCTGATTCTCCAACTACTTTGGACATTTTGCTCACTATTATGTATACGGCCGTTCCTCCCACATTCAATCCACTGATCTATAGCCTGCGAAATAAAGTCATCAAGTCAGCTCTCAGTAATGTTTTTAAAAGAAATAAATGTCTCTTCTGTTGAAATATTTAAAATCATTCTCATTTGAGGGAGATGTTTAAAATATTAGTTAATATCAAGACACTACTTAGCAGATTAAAGTGAAATAGAAATGATTAAAGTAATATTTTATGGCTTGAGAAATATTTTTATTTATGTGCTCCTTGAGTATGAAAATGTATAAACATGATTATGTGATCACTAATTGTATGAATTTTGTTTCTTTGGGGCCTTTCTTGATGTTTACTCCCAAGGGGTTTAGGGGGATCATGAGGAGTTGGGGGTCAAAATTGAGGTAGACCCATGCAATGTAAATATTTGAACCCCTGTATCTCTCATCTTGTAATTTGTGAATATTTGAACATACACATTACTCTCCCAAAGTTGTAAATTATTGAAAATTGTCATTATGTATAATAAATCAGGTTAGGTGTGGAGAGATAGAACAAGGCCTGTTTCTAAATGTAATCCCTATCACAGAATTATATGGTCTCTTAGTATCTCCAGGAGTGGTCTCTGGGCACAAAATCCTGAGCATTGCAGTTGTGATACCAAACCTTTTCCCCTCAAAAAAATTTTAGGTCTATTTTGTTTCCCTGATCACTTTCCTGTGAGGAGAATTGTTCATCTCAGTGGCATTCACAGTTAGCTCAGATTTGTGAAGAATAACCAAAAGTGAATATTTTACTGTGACTGTAATTAAAGTGAATATATAGTTCTGTATTTTAACTATGGGCTATCTTGTAGCACTGCATTTATTTATGGCATTTTATAGCTTTATTGGTCAAACTCCAAGATTTCTTTTATGTATAACATCAATTACTTTAAGCCTATTCCATTTATTTTTATGAAATATAGATATTTTTATTATAAAAGTGAAAAGTAAACATACCAGAGAAAATGCCTCCTGACAGGATTGAAAGAACAAGAAATAACATAGTGGAAGTACACACAATGGTGTGTATATAGTTACAAGATAGACTTACTTTAAATGACTATTATATCCTCATTCAGAGTAAAATTTGATTGGAATAGATAGGTAGGCTAAGGTCACACCCTGTCTTTACCCAAAACAAAGGCATTACCCCAATTTCCTCTTTCTTTTCACCAAGCACTTTTATTTGTAAAAGTCTACCTGATAGGTAGTTTAGTCTTTCACTTCATCTTCCCCCTGCTTTTAGTTGACTAATAAAGAGGTTTTGATTTGGCTTGGTGAACAGAGACTTCCAGGTGAGAAGCCAAGCAACTCTGTGATTCTCTTTTGACTGGCTTGATTTACTAATTCTTCATGGCTTGATTGGTTTACACCTGTTCATCGTGGTTGGAAATATGGTGCATGGGTTGGTTTCACAACTGGCTCTCCAGCAGGGATCTAGGAAACTGAAAAGATCCCAACTATGTTAAATGACATGATCATATGGTGGATAATCACCATGATGACCTCCTTGAGCTGGACTGAATGTGCTTTGCCTTTCGCTGGAACATTGGTACATGTCCCTCACTTCTGAACAGCTTCCTGTTGCTCAGGTCCATCTACCAGAATTTCTCACACTGGACTGTACATGCTAGTCTCCCTAGAGATTATCCTATGCACAGGTCTCCAAGAGGGAAGGGTGCCTTCCAAGTGGTGATGAATTTTTCATCTAATGGCCAATGCTCACTGCTTTTCTTCTACAATAACTGCTTTGTGGGAGGATCTCAGCCCCACAATCTGCAGCAGTTTATCAAGGTCACTGATGGGGTAGAAGCCAAAAAGAAAACCCCATTGAAGAGGGACCAAAAGCAGAGATGTGTAAGTACTCCCACCCAGATTCCAGCTCAGGTATCAAGACCTTTCTATACCTGACAACCTCAATAGTCTACCATAGAAGGTATAAATGGAGAATCTAAGCCCGGCTGAAGCCCAACTGAAGAGAAGCTCTTACAAAACCTTCCTAATTTCCAAAAAATTAACATGCTTCTAAGCTAATCTCTTGACCTTATTTGCATTGGTCTCTATGCTACTGGTTAAAATGTGTGCTCGCTTGTATAGATCTTAACAGCTACACTTTAGTTCTATGCCCCACTATAAATAGGAAATTATGTGTCCCAATTCTAGCAGTTTAATATTAGTTTGCACTGTCCTGGGGAAATGTATAATGTTATATTTTTAATGGATCTCAGAAATCCTAGAAAACGCTTCCCAATTGCTGTGATGGTTGATTTTGCATATTATTTAGCAATTTATTCTCAACTTATGTATGCAAAAATGTCTGTCTTTGTCCACAGAAGTCTATAGAAAAAGAAACTGGAATACTATAGACTTTTATTAAGTGCTCACTATAAGAAAGTTATAGCAAACTTATTTTCAAACTGTATATAGATACATATATATCTGCAGAAATGTTTTTGTGATTTTGTTTAGAAAAGTTTATGGAAAAATTGAATACAATAGACTTGTATAACATTGCTCAATTTGGAATGTTTAAGAACTTGTTTTCAAATTAAGTATATCTGCAGAAAGGTTCTAATGTTTATGTTCAGAAATGTCTAAGAAAAATATTTGTGATATGTATAATACGAGGAAATAGAAGAAGCTGGTTGTTTTGAGAATGATATATGCACAGTCTAACCTAAGATGCTTTTTTACAACCTATCCTTACCAGAAATTATTCTTAAGAATTAGGAAATTTCCTCACTACCTTACTTACTGAAAAAGGATTTTTTAATTTTTATTTCCCCAACTTTTGCTTGCCTATGAAAAGTAATAAGCACTCGGGATTTATTTTACGTAGGTGGCAACAGAATAAAACTTATGCAGCCCTTCTAAGACTTTTTTTTTTATGACAGAATGGGTGAATTGTTAGATTACACCCTGTCTTTACCTCAAACGAAGGTGTTTCACAACTTCTTTTTTCTTTTCTCTAAGCCCTTTAACATGTAAAAGTCATTTGTCTCGGGAGCCGGGCGGTGGCGCTGGAGGTAAGGTGCCTGCTGCCTTGCCTGCGCTAGCCTAAGACGGACCACGGTTCGATACTCCGGTTCCCATATGGTCCCCCGTGCTTGCCAGGAGCGACTTCTGAGCGCATAGCCAGGAGTAACCCTGAGCGTCACTGGGTGTGGCCCCAAACCCAAAAAAAAAGTCATTTGTCTCTCACTTGACTCTCCCCCTCATGGTTGGATAAAAAATAAAAAATAAAAAAGTTTCAGTTTGGCTTCAGGCACAGAGTGAGACCACATGGGAGAAGCCAACCCAACTGAATGATTCTCTTAATGGCTTGGTTTCTTTTTTTTTCTTTCTTTGTTTTGTTTTATTTTGTTTTGTTTTGTTTTTGGGTCACACCCGGCAGTGCTCAGGGGTTACTCCTGGCTCCATGCTCAGAAATTGCTCCTGGCAGGCACGGGGACCATATGGGGCACCGGGATTTGAACCGATAACCTTTTTGCATGAAAGGTAAACGCCTTACCTCCATGCTATCTCCCGGGCCCCACTGGCTTGGTTTCTTAATTATTCATGGCTACTCTGCTTCAGGCCCCTTCAGTCAAGATTGAAAATATGACAGGTGGGGTGATTTCACATGGGTATAAAGAATAGGTAAAAACAATAATATATTATCAAAAAATAAAAATGCTTATTTATCTGGTAAATATTTGTTAGTATTATCTCATTCTTATAATACTGTTAGCAATAAAATAATGCAAAGATGTTTATATACTGTTCACTCTGTTTATTATTTAAACTGTCTTTCTTGCTGTGCATACTAAATTTAATCACAAATTTCAATGTTTTCAATTATTTTATTTAAGGAACATGAAAAATTCAAAGCCAATATTACTAAATATAGATATAAATTATTATACCAAACAAGGACAAACAAAATATAACATATATACCAAACAAAAAATAACTTACTCATTTAAGTATTATCCCAGCTAATCTGTCTTATTTCTTTATACTCTTCTATCTTTTTCAACTATATTATTATATATTTACATTTTATATCATATGGGGTCCGGGAGAAAGCATGGAGGTAAGGCGTTTGCCTTTCATGCAAAAGATCATCGGTTCGGATCCTGGTGCCCCATATGGTCTCCCGTGCCTGCCAGGAGCAATTTCTGAGCATGGAGCCAGGCGCAACCCCTGAGCACTGCCGGGTATATCATATTGCTCATATAATATATTCTACTTAAAAGAAATATTATAATATAATACCTTAAACGTGCTTTAAGGGGCCAGAGTGGTGACTCAAGCTGTAAGGCTTCTGCCTTGCATGCGCTAGCCTAGGATGGAGAATGGTTCAATCCCCCATCCAAGGCAATTTCTGAGCACATAGCCAGGAGTAACCCTTGAGTGTCACCAGGTGTGGCCGAAAAAAAAAGTGCTTTACATTAATAATTTTAAAACCTCCTAAATAATTATGCAAATAAACTTTTTCTATTTTTAGGTTTTCATAATTTATGCTGTCAATTTTCAATAGTTTTCTTAAATACTGATTTATTTTTTTGGTTTTTGGGTCACAATCGGCAGCGCTCAGGGATTACTCCTGGCTCCATGCTCAGAAATTGCTCCTGGCAGGCACGGGG
>PVKC010032556.1:0-14209 GCA_004027635.1 Crocidura indochinensis | reverse complement strand
GGTTTTTGGGCCACACCCAGTGACGCTCAGGGGTTACTCCTGGCTATGCGCTCAGAAGTCGCTCCTGGCAGGCACGGGGGACCATATGGGAACCGGGGGATCGAACCGTGGTCCGTCCAAGACTAGCGAGGTAAGGCAGGCACCTTACCTGCAGCGCCACCTCCCGGCCCCCAGTAGATAACAATTTTTAAGGATAATAAAAATAAGGTAATAATATTTAGACATTATTACTTTATTATTACTTTATTATTATCATTACTTTATGTTAAGAGATAAACTGAACCTTTCATATATTTAAGTTCAATTCACTCTCATAAATATCCTACAAATAGATTATAATTTGATATTTTTATTATTATTTTCATCTTAATGCTATATATTATAAATGTTCTGTGACTTGTCTATGACTAATCACTTATTGTCTCAGTGTCTAGATGAAAATTCTAAGCAGTCTGAAACTGGAATTAATGTTTTGTATCTTTATTTGCTCTTTTGACTTTAGCTGCCTCCCTATAACCTTAGAATAAATATTTGGGTGTTTGTTTCCCACACTCTATAATCTTGGTTTGTTTTTACTTCCATGCCTTTTGAAAGAATAATGTGTCTCTGAAGTCCGCATACTATCATGTGTTTATTTTGTTTGTTTGTTTGGATTTTTTAGTGTTTTTAAAGCCAAAGCAACTGGGCAGCACAATATTAAAGCAGAAAAGGTAGCATAGAGTCTTACTTTATACTGGCAATACAAGTTATGTTCAGGTTAAGTGGACACATTCACATACATATACACACATCCCGTACACACATATAGCCAGGGGCAGCTAGGTATAAGTTTGAATGATACTAAAAGACTTACCTAGTTACTCATAATAACCCAGTGTAGTGGAGCCATTAAACAGTGAAACTCTGTTTTGGGTCCTTCATTTTTGTTTTGTACTGGGCCTATAAGTAATATAGTGGGCTCTGTTTGGGGAGAATACTGATGGAATCTAGTAACTCATATTATATTCTTGCACAAAGTAATTACTCAATAAAACTTGTAGATGAGTACAGATCAGATTTGATTCACTTTAAAATCTTCTGAATCCCAGAAATAGCGAGAAGCAGAAAAGAGAGAAATTTTCTCTATACTTGAGATTGAGTTGTATATTGACCCGCATTGTTTTAATAACTGAAAAAGAAAGTAGAGAATTATCCTATACTACTTTTAGGATATATACTTTATAATAACAAGAGGATACTCCCATGACAGATGTAGAAACAAATATTGAATAAAAGGAAAGCAACTTTATGTTTGCAAATTTATGAGCTAATTCAAAAATATTATCTCTGTCGAGAGGATGCAATTCCAAAATAGACAGTAAAAATAAGAGAAAATTATGTAAAATCAGATTCTGAGATAATGTTGAAGGAAGAATGAAGGCAGACTGAAAACGACTTAGTAAAGGAAGACAAAGTTATAATGGAATATTTTAGGCCATAGGAGATGACAATCTGACTTTTGAGGACCAAGTTTCTGTGAGAAAATTTTATACAGATATCTTCAAGATAAAGAACTTTAGACCTCTTACTTGAAGTCAAGGTATAACATTAGTCTGGAACTATTAGAACATAGTTTGTTTCACTTTACTCTGTTAAACTTCCTCTATGTAAAAGCACTTAATGTACGGAAATCTAACAATTATGGTAGAGAGTCGGCTCACTCTGGCATTCTATGAAGAACTGTGCTTACATTTAGAGAATACCACTTGGTGCAAACATTTACTTTAAAAACAACTGTCTTGGGTTGAGAGAGTATTGGATGTAAAGCACTTTCCTTGTAAAAAGCCAACCTTGACTTGAGTCTCAGACAATGCCCCAAGCACAGCCAGGATTTACTCTTGAACTAGAGGACAAGAACAACCGTTGAGCACCACTGGGTATGGGTTCTACTTACCCCCAAAATAACTGTCATCACCACGTTTGGGAGGGAAAGAGAAAGAGTTAAGAAAGCAGCAAAGTTAGAAACTCCTTGATGGATTATCATAGACTTTTACACCGTGGTTTGCATAAAAAATTATTTTGTTTATATATTTAATGTACAGTGTGATATTAATTTCTGTTAGCTTTATTTATATCATAGAATGCCTACAAAAAGTCCTCTATTGCTGTCCTGTTTCTACTAGCAGCAGTACCTCAATTGTCTGAGAGACAACTATTTTTCTGGGTTTCATAGCAGTCATTGAATGAGACTGTATTACATATGGGACCATTTCCTCCATTTCCTCTGATTATTCAGTAAAAGGAATCTGTACTCATATTGTGAAAAAATGAAAACATAGATCTCAAGCAAAAGTAACATATATATATGTAATTTTATATACATACAAACATTTCCAACACGGTTTTTCTGTCCTTTTGATTAATACCATTCATACCTTTGTGAATTGTTCACTCATTATAATTTTGATTTGCATTTTCCTGGCCAAGAGAAACAATGAACTCATTTGTGTAGGCCTGGTGGCTGTCTATATATGCTCTTCATGAAAATTTCTGTTAGTTTTTGAGCCATATCTGGTAGTACTCAGGGTTTACTCCTAGATCTGTGCTCAGAGATTCTTCCTAAGAGATTTATATGCAATTCCTAAGAGAATTATATGCAAAGCCAGGGGTAAAATCACAGAGGGCCTCTACAAGTCAAGGAACATAACCCCTGTACATCTCAAGCCACTGTTCCATTAAAAAAATAATTTTGGTAGAGATATGGCTATAAAGGAACCTGCAGCCACTGCTGATAGATATGCCATCTAGTTCAGTCTTTATAAAAACAACTGTATGGATATTTCTAAAAAAATGTATTAGAGCCTTCATATAACTCAATGATTTCAGCTCTTGATACCTATGACCTAAACACAAAACATGAATTTAAAAGATATATACACACCTATTTTTTTTAGCATTTAGTTTAATAACCAAGCTATGGAATCAACCCAGATATCCAATAGCAGATGAATGACACAAGTTGTAGTTTATATACAATGGAATATTGTGACCATAAGAAAATACTATGACCATAAGAAAAGATTAAGCCTTCAAATTCATTTGAATGTAACTGGATGGTATAATATTAAGAAAAAAATTGAGAGGAGAGAAAAAATATAAGCTAGATGGTATAAAGTGATCAACAAATCCCTGACTCTGGATTCAGAGGTATATTGGAAGTAATATACTGACATTTGATGTACTTGAGAACTTTGATGGTGGTGAGGTTATATAATGTAAATACTTATATCAATGTAAGTATTAATACTACTGTAACCACCTTAAAATCTATAAAATTAGAAGTAAAAAGATAACAAAAGCTAAAGATACTTTCTATATAATATGTAGCATGAATGTGTTTATATATCAACTTATATACAAGAAGACAGAGGCCTTTAAATATTCTTTTTGTTTGCTTGTTTGTTTTTTGGGTCACACCCATTTGATGTTCAGGGATTACTCCTGGCTAAGCTCTCAAAAAATTGCCCCTGGCTTGAGGGGACCATATGGGACACTGGGGGATCAAACTGTGGTCCTTCCTTGGCTAGCGCTTGCAAGGCAGACACCTTACCTCTAGCGCCACCTCGCCAGCCCCTAGGCCTTTAAATATTCTAAAGATAAATAAGTAAAACTTTATAATACCATCAAGAGAACCTATTTAATAATTTTATTGAGTTGACATGCATTTGAGTCGAACACACAATACATCCACGCACAAAAACAATTTCGGTGCAAGGGTTAAGTGCAATTGAGGCCGAAATACCATAAATATGGGCCTCAGAAATATATTTTTTGACTATATGTGTAACATTTTTTGGTGTGTGAGCACCCAGCATCAAGCAAGCACTAAAATACTACATTTAAATTGAATCCTTTGATTTTGCTCTCCACATTATGCAGCAAATAATCCCTTCCTTGCCCCAAAATAAAACTGCTTGAAAATTTCCCCCAAACATCTTAACAGCCTTCCTTTATCACAATTTATATTTAATGCTTGTACTATTGTATGTATTTATAGTTCTTATTATAGAAAACATACCATTTTTCTTCTATTGAGTTAAAATTTCTATGTAACCATTTTCATAATAATGACATATAAAATATGTCAAAATGAGATATAAAAGTTTAATATAAGAAAATCACAATAAATTAACTTTCATCAATAACAATTATAAAAACCAAAGGTACTTACATACTTCATAAATGCAAAAGTTGTTTGATTTATAAAAAACTCAAAATAAATTTTAGTGATAGTAGGAAATTTGATGCAATTTCAAACTTAAATCTTCACTTCAACTTTTTAAAACTGTTAAGAACTTTAATTTGTATTGTAAAATAACCTAAAAAAGAAAATGCAGGGCCCGGGAGATAGCATGGAGGTAAGGCGTTTGCCTTTCATGCAAAAGGTCATCGGTTCGAATCCCGGTGCCCCATATGGTCCCCGTGCCTGCCAGGAGCAATTTCTGAGCATGGAGCCAGGAGTAACCCCTGAGCACTGCCGGGTGTGATCCAAAAACCAAATAAATAAATAAATAAATAAATAAAAGAAAATGCATTTGATATTTGATTAACCAATATTAAAAAGTCAACAAATGTAAACTTTATCAGATTTCAAAACATCATAATTCATAATATGTTTCTGAATAGTGAGTGAGTGAGTGTGTGTGTGTGTGTGTGTATTTGCACATAGTAGGGGTGTATATTTGGGACACACCAAAAATGCTCAGAGATGATTTTTATCTCTGTGCTCAGAAGTAGATTCAGGCAACTGTTTACAGGGCCTGAGACTGAACTGAGGTCAGCAAAATAAGTACTTTTTTATGCTAACCTTTTCACGCCTCTGAATGTTGTTTGTATAGATTGGATATCAAAAGAGAAATAAAGTGGACCATCTCGCAAAAGATTTATATACATATTAAAAGGTGTATTCTTGAATTTGTTATATAATCTCACAAAAGGAATAAAAGCTCAGAGGCAAGAGCGATGTAAGACATTTGCCTTGCCTTGCTGCCATTTTATATGGCACTCCCCTTCCTCAGCATTGCCAGGAATATCCCCTAAATGCAGAGCAAGAAGTAACCCCTGAGCACTTCCAGGTAGGCCATAAAATAAGGAAATAAGGCAAAAAAAGAAAGGAATAACAGAAAGATGAACTGGAAAATTAATCATTACATACTCAATAATTCAGCTATTATGCTTATTAAAATATTACAATTTATTAAAAATTAATAGATTTATGGGGGGGTCAGAGTGATAGCTCAGCAGAGGGCGTTTGTTTGCACGCTCTGACACAAGGACCCAAGGGATCAATTTCTGGCATCCCATATGATCCCCCAAGCCAGGAGCAATTTCTGGGTGCATAGTCAGGAGTAACCCCTAAGCGTCACCAAGTGTGGCCCCAAAGCAGAACAAAACAAAGCAAGACTTAGTTTATCAAGCCATTTTTTTTGTCCAAAAGATCAAAGGAAACAATAACACTTCTTTTTAAAATCAATCTCTTCAGACTGCAAGGTAAGAAACAATTCTACATAGAGAAATCTATGGGCATTTTCTTTTTTTCTTTTTTTTAATGAAATAATCTTCCAGGGTTAAACATATTAAACTTTTTTTTGTCTAATCTATCTGATTATTCTTTTAGACTTTAAATGTCTCTGGATCCCGTTGACTGAGTTCCATTGGGGCAATACTAGCAAGAGATTTCACTCCCTTTGCAAGCATAAAAGAATGCAGGGTGCAAGTATAAAAGAACATCTCCTAACAAAGTAAAGGGGATGGACTTGGGGGTAATGTAAAATAAATATCAAGGTCCTGAGTTTTTCAGGATAAAATAAAACTAAGAAGAAATTACCTAGCCCAGAAGTAACCCCCCAACACACACACATAATATAGGAGCCAGAGCGGAGGCGCAGTGAGTGGTAGGTTGTTTGCCTTGCACGTGGCTGACCCAGTACTGACCATGGTTAGATCTCCCGGCGTCCCAGAAGATCCCCCAAGACTGCCAGGAGCGATTTCTGAGCACAGAGCTAAGAGTAACCCCTGAGCATCACCAGGTTGACCCAAAAACCAAAATAATAATAATAATACAATATATAAAATATATATATATATTATTGTTACAGGTGACTTGATAAAGTGAAGAAAGTAAGAGAGAGGTGTTGGGTGGGCATATTTACCTGCCTGTCTCAATCCTAACATCACCACTGGAATTACCTTGATAGCCTTGCCTCACAGAAAAGAATTCCAGCAGGAAAAAAATTTACTGAAGCAAAATAGTTTTGTTTCAAAGAAATTTATTTTAAGAGACAAATAATGTGTTTGGTGAGAGAACAGGAGCTTCTCCAGATTGGAAAAAAACAT
This sequence comes from Crocidura indochinensis, assembly GCA_004027635.1. Classification (NCBI taxonomy): domain Eukaryota; kingdom Metazoa; phylum Chordata; class Mammalia; order Eulipotyphla; family Soricidae; genus Crocidura; species Crocidura indochinensis. The sequence goes on along the minus strand of PVKC010032556.1, from coordinate 7,834 downwards.
CAATGATGACTTTAGGAAGAAGGTTATATACAATTTCCCTCCAATTGTTTTGACAGGAAGATCTTTGCAAATGTGAACTTGGGTGCTATCTCTAGGGAAGCCTTGGACTCCATTTGATCCTTTTCTTATTTTTATTAGGACCTTTTGTCACCAGTATCTTCTCATTTGTGGAGGGCATCACCCTTCTCACGGTGGTGCCTTGTTTTCCTCTTACCTGAAGAACCCAGGATTTGCATCTTACAAAGATGTGTCCACATGCCTATAGCTGGCAGAGCTGGGAAATTTGTCCTGAAGTTTTATTATTTCTCAAAATTTCATTACCAGGATTCCAATATCAATCTGCCTACAATACAACCTCCTAAAAGTCATTCTCTGTGTTTGCTTTTTCACTCTGGATAATTTCTTTTTGTCTCTAGGAAAAAAATCTCTCTCTTACTTTCTCTTTCTTTCCTGTCTCTTTTCTCTCTCTTCTTTTGCTCTTCTCTCTCTCATACCCCCTCTAAGTAGATGTCTCTATGTAGATAGCATTACCATTTCTCTAAATAAATATCATTAAATACAATTTTTGATTCACTGAAAAAAATAAAATAATGAGTTGGAACATTTGCAAAAAGTATTTTTAAGACTAAAGCAGGCTGAAAGGCAGATAAGTAAGAAACCCCATCCCAACCTTCAAGGCAATGAATATTGTAAAGTCAGCTGGAAACCAATTTTGTGCATACAGGAACTACAGTCTGATTAGACCTATAAGAGACCCAGAGAAAGAAAAGGCTGGAACTCCCACCCCACCCCACCCACTCTAGAGAAGCTTCAGCAGGAACAAAGGCTGAAAAAGGAATATCAAAGAAGAACATCAACTATCCCCAACTCTTTCTCTTGGCAACCATCCTAGCAACAAAGGGCTCTTAACCTAGCTTGAAGGAGACAGCTTAAAGAAAACCCTGTAAGAGCCAATTTAGAAGAGAGCAGGTATTTGTATGTGCTACCTGAGTGCATGTGTAACCTGTGTTGGACACGTGTTATTGCTGAGCACACGGAAGCCTGTGATCATGTCACCTGTATCTCCTCCCCCTCTTGATATGTGTTCTTTCAGATTTTAATATTAGCATATGTACTGGTACTTTACCTACACTGGAGAAAAGTTCAAGTTCTCTCTTGAACACATTGTTACTTCCTTTTTTTTCTCTTTCCTTCCTCAGAAGTTTCAAATAAAACCTGTTTTCACTTCATTCATGTTTCTATAATTTTCTGCAAGGGACAGGAAAGAATCTTAAAGACCTGAGTCAGTCTAGGACTGACTTTCCTTTCTTGTAAAGAGCAACACTCATAGTCCTAGACTTCCCCAAACATTTTCTGAGATGGCAGAGATACTGGTAGTTAGAAGAAAGTGGCAGCTGCCTTCTCTCACTCTTCTCCCTTCACTTGGGGAACCCATTGGCATCAATATGAACAACTTAATAGACCTCATCGGATGAAGTAAATGTCAACTTCTCTGAATTTTTAAGTAAATAAATACAAATTTAAGGAGTGTAATACCATATAAGGAGTGAAAATTAGTTCAGCATTACTGGAAATAATGAGATGACACAGAGACTGGCACACATCACAAAGAGCAAGAACAATCAGTGCTGTCAGGGATGTGGTGAGAAAGGGAATCTCATTCGCTGCTGGTGAGAATGCTGTCTAGTCTAGTTTTTCTGGAAAACATTCTGGATATTCCTCAAAAAACTGGAAATTGAGCTCCCATATGATCCAGCTTTACCACTCCTAAGAATATATCCTAGAAACATGAAAACACAACACAAAAATGCATTCTGCACACCTATATTCATTGCAGCACTATTTACAATAGCCAGAATCTGGAAACAATCAAGATGCCCTTCAACAAATGAATGGCTATAAAGAAACTGTGGAATATATACACAATGGAAAATTATACAGTCGTCAGGAGAGATGAAGTCATGAGATTTTCCTTCACGTTATGAATGAAGCTCACCACAAAGAGTGGTGAACGCAGTTAGAAAAATAACTACACTAACAACTATCATGAGTGAAAGAAGAATTTCTGTCTCAAATGTAGGCAAGGGGTGGAGGATGACGGAGATGGGGGCATTGGTGGTGGGAATGCTGTACTGGTGAAGATGAGGTGTTCTTTTTATGAATGAAGCCAATTACAATTATGTTTTTAATCATGGTGCTTAAATAAAGATATTATTTAAAAAGAAAAAATTTGGTGAGTTATAAATGACTATAGTACATTTGCCTTGTTACCTTTTGATCCTATAATTTTGTTTATGGGCTATAAACAATGATGAAAATGCAAACAGAATTTGCACAAATGTGGACATTATTTTTTCTTTCTAATGATTCAAAGGTTCCGTTTTAGGAAGTTGGTAAAGGCTTAGTGTGCTTATCTACCTCATTTTGATATGAATGCGTGCAAAATGATGCAGTGATTTTACACATAGATTAAAATTCACTAAAACAGATTAAAGATAAACGAAGAGTTCTTAAAGTTGCTTAATGAAGTAACCATGCAATGTCACTACTAGAAAATTATTTTGAAAAAATAGTGTCAAGTTATTTCCAATCCATATATGAAGTACATGTATGAACTATCCTCAGTATTCCAGTTTTCACTTTCTAAAGAGAGTTGTTCATTTTTTCTTTTAATATGCCAGAGAATCTTTGGGGCTTTAAGAATGTTTTTTTAGACTTAACAAAACAAGGTGATTAGAAAACAAATGGCATTTTTGTGTAACAATAAAACTTTACTTAAACAAATTGGCTTCAAAGAATTTTATACAGTTAGAATTCATATATATAGTATGTATTTTGCTTATTTGTCTGTGTTTTGCTTCTACTATTCTTTATAAAGCTTTGCTCACTATAGTCATTTCTTTTAAAAATATTGTTCTGGGTGTCACACTAAAGGAAGGATCAACACGGGACAGGACAATCCACATCACTGGTCCTATCCTCATGTATTTTAAAATTTAAATTATTACAGCAATATAAAAATTATTTTATGTAGTGCCTAGGGCTTGAAAAAATTGTTTAGCCTTTCTTAAGCCTTTTCCATAAATTTTTTTAGACTCCAAAATGCCTTTAGGACTGCAATTCGTGTGAACTCTTAAAATACCAAAGAGTCTTTATTCCAAAATGACACCCCCAAGAGCTACTTAAGTTTTGTAGTCATTTATTGGGATATTTCACAACTGCCCTGATTTTTTCTCTTGTGATTGTTTTATTTACTGCATTACAAACCATTGTAAAACCAGCTGACTTAAATTATAAAGAGATTATTAGATTTCTCTCATAGTAAGTACTATGGGTCAGGGTAGCCTCAACTGGAAGTTTCTATATATTAAATTCTTTCTCATGGTTGCATCAGGTGAAGACGGAAATCATCTCAATACTTGTTTGGAAATGATGCTCCCAGCTGAGTTATTCACAAAGAGCTTTGTTGATGTTATGCATGGTTAGCCACTGACCTTAGATTGACAGATGGAGAGCACACATTTAACCTCTCCATATGCCTCTCAGCTTCTAATAATAGGCTTAAGTGCTAAGAGACTTATTGGAAAGCTACACTGCTTCTAATGATTTAGCCTCAGAAATCCAAGACTACTATTTTTTTTTTCAGTCATTGGGTCAAGCAAATCCCCAAAGAAATTCAAACTCGAAGGGAATAGAGACCTAAAGACTCTTCTTAATAAAGGAATATCATGCATGTACAATGAGAAGGATGGTCACTGCAGCTAAGCTTAAGCTACCAATTATGCATTATCACTCTTTGGGCATCTATTGATGGGATCTTGGCAGAAAATGTGAATCATACGCTTGTCATTTCAATTAGAGCTTCTTGATCTGCTAACTCATTTGTCATTCAGCTGAGTTTGAGTTCTAGATATTTCTGATTCTGTGTCATTCTACCCATAAGGGAACATAACTTATTAGCCCTTTTAGACTTTTATTCAAAAGTCATCTACCTCAGTTGTTTCTCTCCTACCTACCATGTTCAAAGTAGGGACAGTGGTTTAGAAAGAAAACCAGAAAGTTCTTATTAAGCTTTAATCAGAAAGTACACCTGCATGTATAAAATAAATAAATAAAATAAAGAATTGGCTCCTTAGCTCACTGATGCTCTTTCGCTTGTTTATTTGTTTGTTTTCCCTGCTGAATGTGATATATATTGTATATATATATATATATTTATGAGGTTATATTAGATAAAAAAGAGCACACACATGATTGACTCTATCTTCCACCATTGCCTTCTCTGTCTATACAAAAGGCAAAATAAATGTAATATTTAAAATTGTATTTTACTTGGGGCCAGAATGGTGCAAATGGTAGGGCATTTGTCTTGCACATGCTAACCTAGCATGAACTGTGGTTCAATCCCCCAGCGTCTCATATGGTCCTCCAAGCCAGGAGCAATTTCTTAATGCATAGCCTGGAGTAAATCCTGAGTTATTTTGGGGTGTGGCCCCAAAATTAAAAAAAAAAACTTTTTTTTTTTTTTTTTTTTGCTTTACTTACTTAATTTTCTCTTTCTAGAACCCAGGGACCCAGTGTTCTGATTATGGTTTGATGAGAACAGAATAATCTCTGAATTAAGTGAGAACATGGCTTTAGTATGTTAAGTTTTATCTTGTGACATACTAAGAATACAGCCAGCAGTTTCAGTCTACATTAAACAATGTGTGTGAGCCATTTTTTTTGCCAAAAAACATTTGTATTTTCTTGCTCTGTGTTTATATATTTGTTGGTTCAGATTCTGAGGTGCAAGTCTAAGAGGAAGTCTTATTTAAAAAAATAAACCAAAATATCTTCAAAACAGAAGAACAATGTAATGATAATAATATTGATACTTCAATACTTGAGAGCTTTAAACAATCTTATGCTTTCATTTTATTGAAATATATTTTATTTTTGATAAAAACAGAAAGTCCTGAATTGTATCTAATAGTATATCTTTCATACAGTGACATAGACTTTTGAAAATTAGTATCTACTAAATTAATACCTACTCTGTTGGCACATGTAGGTGCCTCATTTATTTCTATCCTTTTAGTCTTTTTTAGGGAGGATTCCTAATGTTCAGTTATTGGTTCTTTTTCAGAGTCTCTCAGAAGTATCACTAACGCTCAAGACACTGACAACCATATCTATGAAGAAATTTTCAGGACCCAATCTCTCCTCTGTGCTTCAAATTTTTGTAACTATGTGCTGGCAATTCCTTTTGAAAATCCCATCTCTTTCACCAACTTATGCCAAACCAAAGCTATCATCTTTCCATCAAGTCTGACATTTCTTTGTTCTTTTCCTATTTCTCTCAATAATAATCTATTTTCCCCATTTCTCAGGATGTGTGATCTATAATAGGTTTTGACTCTTCGCCTCTTGCTCTGAGTATCTGTATCACAGACACTGTTTGTCACCTCCTCAAAGCCACTTTCTTGCCTTTTTCTTGACAATAGAAATTTTCTCTTACTTTTTTGCAATATCGAAGATGAGCCTTCTCTCCTGTACAGAGGTGTAAATCTTGATAAGTATAAATTAATAGTAATAATTTTTTGCTATAATTGGGTAGTACTAGACATTTGGTAAAATTATGGCTGCTTTATTTTGAGCAAAATATGAAGAAACCTCCATTCTTAAAAAATAGCACATGTTAAGGTAGGGGTGTTAGATAGATTCTTTAAATATTATGAAAATGTTTTGCAAGCTCTCTTGAAAACAAGCAAATTAAGTCAAGGACACAAATTAAGTTTGCTAATAATAAGATATAACTTGAGTGCAGATGAGCTCTTGGGTCATCCCAACCTGTGACTTTAAAAGTATTTTATTTTAGTTAATTAATAAATTATATATTTTAGATTTTTTATTGGCACTAAAATTTAGGATATTTATATTATTACAGCTTCTTCACAAATCATCCCATGATCCTCTATCAGTGACCCCTATGTCACCTCTAGGATAATCTACTTTATTGCTGTTTATTAATAAGTATAATTAATAGAATATTATAAGTATATTTAATAAAATATTAATTTTACAATGCAAAGTCAAATTTTGTTGGTATTTAATATTGTCTATATGCTTATTTAATTTCTCCCTCTCTATTTCTCAGATAGCCTGTATTTTGTTTCTCTCCCTCTGACTTATCTTGCTTAGCATGATCTCTGCAGTTCAATTCATATCTCTAAAACATTCAATATAGATATATTTCATAGTTTCTTTCTTCATTCATCTCTGTTTGGAAATTTGAATTGTTTTCCAACCCTGATTAGTTGGACTAAGCACTGCAACAAAGAGAGAAGTAGATATATATTTTTCCATTAATATTTTTAATTAACTTTTAATAATATTTTTATGTTTGGATTAGATGCCAAGAAGTGTATTATTGAATCATATAAGAATTATCTTCCTAACTTAGATGTCTTCATTCCCCCTTCCATAGAAACTGAATCAGATAATATTCCCACCAATAATTAATAAGAATTCCTTCTTTTTACAAAATCCCCCAACAAGCAACACTGATACTTTCCAGACATTCCAATTATAATTGGTTAATGTTATTTTAGATAGATGTGGTACAAGATAACACATTGCTCTTTTAATTTTCATGTTCCGAATTTTCACATATTTACAAACCATCCATTTGTCTTCTTTGGAATGTGCCCATCCATCTCCCCTCCTAATTTTTTGTTGATTTTTGGTTATTGAATATTGAGTGATCTTTATATTTTATGTTTATTCATTTATCTTATGTGTTTTCCTATTTTTTTTTGTTTGATTTCAGTCGCACCCTGCTCTGCTCAGGGGTTACTCCTGGCTCTGCACTCAGAAAGTGCCCCTGGCAGGCATTGGAAACCATATGGGATGCCAGGATTTGGACCACCATTATCCTGGATATACTGTTTGCAAGGCAAACATACTACCACCGTATTATCTCTCCTGTCCTATCTGTTGTATTTATGCAAATGTTTCTGAAATGTGATGGCTACTTAATTTAGCATTAATTATTTTTCCATGTAAAAGCTTTTTAACTGATATAATTCCATTCGCTTACATTTTTTGGTTATCTTTGATTCTATAGTCAAATAATTGAAGGTAATGGAGATTCATATTCTGAAGTTTTAACCATGTTTTCCTAAATGTATTTTAGGTATAGTGGCCTAATGTCAAGCTATTTATACACGGTGAGTTTAATTTTTTAAATGTTATAAGATATGGTTTCATTTTTCCTTATTTTTGCATGTCAGTATACAGTTTTCCCAGCATCTTTTATCAAACTTTCTTCTTTATATATATAAATTCTTTATATTTACTCTTTATAAATCTGAGTGTTTTATCTCTGGACTCACAAATGTGTTCCATTAAATGACTTAGAGTTTAGTTTATTCCAGTACCACACAATATTCATTACATAATTTGTATTACCATTTACACTCCAGAAATATATGCATACTCACTTTTTCTCAATATTTTTTTGACTAATCAGGGAGTTTAATGGTTCCATGCAAAAGTTGTTCTAAGACCCTGATGAATGTCATGGAATTTGTAATGGAGATTGAATTAAACATGCAATTACATCAAATTGCTTCAAAATTGATATTCTGGTCATTTCAACAATTTAATTTCTCAAATCCATGGACATGGAATATTTCTCTAATTCCTGGAGTATTCTATTTCTTTCATTAGTAACAAACTTTTCTTTATATGTCTTTCATATTCTTTTTAATGTTGCTTTCTAAATATTTGATGTTTTTAGAAACTATTTTAATGGAGCTGTCTTTATTCTAGCTCATCATCTGTATACAGA
>PVKC010032555.1:0-14221 GCA_004027635.1 Crocidura indochinensis | reverse complement strand
GTTTTAGTCTATGGACATGAGCACTCTACATAAATCACCCAACATTCTCTTTCCTTTGCAGTACAATATAGGCATCTATTTTAATTTCTTTGGAACTTACTACTGAATTCCATGACATTTGTTTAGTTTACCTAGCAGTATGGTTGAGCTATTGGATTCATGTGGTGATACTTACATAACTGCTTTAGCTATATTAGAAATCAGAAAGAAAAAATACCTCTGTTTTCATACAGCTTATATTTTAACTAGTAGCAAGTTCCTATATGTTTAGAGAAAATTACAAAAAAATTCAAAAGTGACTTAACACGTGAAAAGGCCTTAAGCTCAAATGGCCTAAAAATAAGCAAGATCTGATGCTTCTTAAAAGGAGTTTGGCTTCGTTTCTTGACAGAGACCATGAATTGATTTGACACATGGTAAGAAAATGTTAGAGCTCTGAGCATTTTGTTTTCAGATGGAAACTTGTTGGAGTTTAAAATTATCATCTATTTATTTTTTCATATAGCTTTTCAGAGAATCCTCCACTCTTTCTATGAGTCACAGCAGAAGATGCCTAGGGTTTACTCCCTGTTCCATTCACGGGGGTTGCTCCTAATGATATTTTTGGATTTATGCAGTACTGGAGACCACTCTGTGCCTCTTAATGTAAAATGTACACTCCAGTCTTTCTAGCTCTCTCCTGGCACTGTATTTTGTACATATACACACACGCATATATAAAACTATGAACCTAAGGGAACATATTTAAAATAGTATAACATCTCTGGTCTTGAAATGCAATTACTGGCTTTCATTGCACAAAGATATCCAAGATTCTCCAACAATTTCTTACATCATGTCTAGTCTGACTCTTTATTCTAGCCCACTCCCTGCCCACAATGCTTGCTAATCTCAATTTTGTAACAGATGGTCAATATTTTGTGATCATTAGTTAAAGTCTATTCTTGCCCTATATTTACTACTTGGTAAGATCACCCAGTGCTTGTCTTTCCCCCTCTGATTTATTTTGCTTCTCATGATTCCCTCTAGTTCTATACATCTGAAGTGAACTGCACGATTTCATCTCTTCATAGCCTCATAGTATTCTGTAGTACTTAATATGCCCCAGTTTCTTTATCCATTCATCTGCCTTGGACAGTTGAATTGTTTCCATATCCTGGCTATTGTATTAACCATTGCAGTGAATAATAGGTGATTGTAAGTCTTTTTGAATGAATAATTTTTTATGTTCTTTGAGGTATGTGCCAATAAATTGAATCATTGTGTTATATAGAAAACCTTTACTTTTCAAAGAAGTCTTCATAATAATTTTCACAGAGGATGGACCACCAATGATGCATGGGTGTTCTTTAAAGATATTTTTTATCACATTTATGTGGATATTATTTAATTTTTTGGACATATGACATCTTCACTTGACATCCTCACTGGTTTGACACTGCTTCATCCTCATTGGTATGATGATATCTCATTCATTATAATTTTGATTTTCATTGCTCATGATAAGTGACAATTAACACTTAAGTATATTTAAGCACTGTTCATATGTCTGTTCATCTCCTCTCCCAACTGTAAAAATGCTATTTATTTCTTTTCTGTTCTGGTGGCTAGCTCTGGCTGGCATGAGGTTTGAGGAGATCCCAAGACAAAGGCCTCTCTTGCTTGGGGGGTTCTGGAGGCTTGGCAGGCCCCCAGATGCACCCCTCTTCTTCCCCAGACCCGAGGCCTTCCCTGGGTGTTGGTCCAGGCGGCCAGAAAGGTGGGTCCCGGGAGGACTCTAAACGGGTCCTCAGGCTTTCCCTGTCCCTCACCTCCTGCACTAGTGGGGAGGGGCATGGGAAGGAGGGCAGGCAGATGTCTGGCTTCTGGTTTGATAACAAATCCTTTTCTGTTCTGGACACTAGCTCTGGCAGGCATGGGGTTTGGGGAGACCTTCTCCCTAGCTTGAAGGGTGCTGGGAGTTGATGGGTTGCACTGGGTTGTGTTGAGGCAGTCACTGGCAACTTTTTTTCTCACCAGTCTCCATTTTCAAAAGTACGCAGAGTTTTGAAATTATAGGTATTGCCTATGATTAAGGTATGTTTTGCATATGCAGAATGTCCATTTTGTATTCTGCCCTTGCTCACCGCCCTACAAGCTCATTTCTAGTCCTTCACTCCCTCACCCTCAACCATCATCGCTCCACATTTACCCTTTTAACTTCAGTACTGCACAGGTCAAATCACAGACCAAAGTGGTGCACCAGATTTTACAGCCCCCCCCAACTATTTCAGAAGAAATAAAAGGGACATGGATATGTCTTTTGAATATCTTATATGTATTTCCTTAACAGTTATAACTCTTACTAAATATTCTCTTATATGGTGATGATTTTCCCCACTTTTTGTCTATTCTTCTCTTTGTGATCTGTTTAATAAGGAACTCTGGTAGAAGAGTCCCTCAGTTTAAAGTTTATGTTAGAACCAAGTCACAGGGACTGTTGGACTTGTTCTAGTGGCCCCCATGTGTACCAATAACTCCATGTGGCATTGTTCCTCTTTTCCATAAGCACATTAAGATGGGAAAATTCTTTACATACAAACAAGTTCTTATCTAATAGAGATAAGAATACACAAATCTTGTAAAGCAATGGGATCTTACACTCTAAACATTGTCATAATGACCTGGCTCAGACCTCAGAAGAATGGGCATTCTCTATTACCCCTGAACCAGGGATGCCATCTATGAAACAACCAAGGTTGTCTATAACATCACCTGGAAGCCATCCTCTACCAGGGAAAACCCTACCATTGCTCTGGCATTGACCTACTCAAAAGAGTCTTCCCTTAAAACCCAGAAGACTTAACATCAATGACCTGCTTTCAGGACAAAGGCCTCTCTTGCTTTGTTTTCAGATGGAAACTTGTTGGAGTTTAAAATTATCATCTATTTATTTTTTCATATAGCTTTTCAGAGAATCCTCCACTCTTTCTATGAGTCACAGCAGACTCTGCATTGCTCTCTAATTGTGAGGTGAAACTAGAGGACGATCCCATCACCCTAACTTCAATGTATAATATACACAGATACAGGATCTTTAACTACAGGAATCTGACACCAACAACAGTGACTGTGTGAAAAATCAATGTGTATTGACACTACAGATAATGACTTGGGTTGGACAACCTAGTATGCCTAGAGCCTAGAGTTGGTCTTATGCCAGAAAACTTTAGGGGTAAGGTCTCTTTGTATTTAGGCTAAGGCCTTTCCTTTCCATGTCCCCCATATTTTGCTGGGCCTACGCAAACACAATTGCCACACTCTAACATCTTTTTTCTATGCTCCTTTGTCTCTAATCCTTAAAAAAAACACTTAAACTTTTGAGGTAACTTAAAAAAACTACTTAAACTTTTTGAGGTTAACTTAAATTAATATGCATGCGCATGGAACTTTAAAAATATACTATGCCTTTGATGTTAAAAGAGTTACATAAATTTTGTGGCTTTAGATTGCTTTGTGTATCGCTAAGAAATGGTATAATGTACTACAATCTGGGGACTTGAGGGACAAAGTAATTGTGAATGTGTTTTGTTTTATTTTTCTTAATGTGTTTTTGGCTGAAAGTTCAAAATTAAGGCGTCAGCAAGGGGATTTCTTCTGAGAATTCTGTTCATGGGTGCATGTCTTCCCACTGTAACTTCATCTTGTCCTCTTTCTTTGTATCTTTGTCCTCATAAAATAAAAAAAAAACAAAGGAAAAATGCTATTATTGTCTTTTCATTGTTGAGCTTTGTGAGTGCTTTATGTCTCTTGGAGATAAGCCCTTTATCTAATACATGGTGCTTGAATTTTTTCTTTTATCAAGTAGGGTGTCTTTTATTTTAGCCTTAATTTCTTTCCTGGCTCTACATTTTTATTTGATCTTACAATCTCTTCTTAAAAGATTGAGTCAGTAGAACTAATTCCATTTGATGGATTTGAAAATTGAGGCTCAGGGAGGAGCTGCATGAGGTCTCCCAGGTCAGTAGCAGAGGGAGAACAGATCTAGATCTGATTCCCCCAATCTGCCTACTTGCTACTCTTGATTACAATGTAAAAGTTGGGGGGTTTGACCATAACAGCAGAAGACGAGTGTTGTTGATTTTCTGTGAATATAAACTCTAAATATTTTACAGAGCTCATCTTTTCCTGAAAAGAGATCTTTATCTTTAAATTCAAATCTTGCAAGTGAGAAACAGATTAAAATTCTATAGTCTTTGGGGCTATAATTCTAAATATTAAAAATATTACTTGCAGGACTGGAGAGATAGCACAGCAGCGATTGCCTTGCAAGCAGCCGATCCAGGATCTAAGGTGGTTGGTTTGAATCCTGGCGTCCCATATGGCCCCCCTTGCCTGCTAGGAGCTATTCCTGAGCAGATAGCCACAAGTAACCCCTGAGCACTGCCGGGTGTGGCCCCAAAACAAAACAAACAAAACAAAAAATATTACTTGCAATTTTATGTATTTTGAATGAGCTCCATCTATTTGTGAACTTTTAACTGTTCTGTACACTAGTTCCGTGGAACTTATCTATGACTCAGTGTGTTCTTACCTGGTAATGGCATTCACTCTGGGGAGGGTCACTCAATTAGAAATCTCAGTAGTAAAGTAGAACTCAGGAGCAGCTAATTTGGGTCATGTGATAGCAATGATACCTCAGAGTATCAAAGTGTGATTTTGAGATTGAAAAGAGATTATGCATATGTGCCTGCGACTTCATCATCATTCAGCCAAATGTTAACTATTTTCAGTCCTCTTTGAATTTAATTGAGCTATTCAAGAGAGTCAGTAAAACTCTCAACTTCTTAGACTCCCTATTACAAGCTATTCAGTAAAGTGAGATGCTTATTTAGAGCTCGTGAAAAATCACCAAATACTGATCATTTGAAGAAGCCAAACATATTGACATATTTGAGATGCAAGTAGTGAGGCACCAACAAAATGTAAATTTATTTTCAAAACAAGGGCATATACAGTACTAAACAGTGACAAACTCTTTACCTCAAATCAACAAATACTTGTAGAGCAAGTAGAGGAACAGGAAGATGGGGCCAAAGGTGATGTAAGGACAGTGGCAAAAGATCAAGGGCACTTTGGTGGTGATATGCAGTGATTTTGTATGCCAATACCATAACTAAATACTATTGTAACTACATTACCTAAATTATAGTATAATTTTTAAAGAATAAATCTATCTTGAACATACTATTTCATAGTGGTCTCAGATTTATAAGTTTTCTATTTATATTTTTATGTAAAAATTCAAGAAGCTTTATATTTTTCATGGATCTTTATCTTTAATTTTTTTTTGGGGGTGAGTGGCCATATCTAGATTGCTCAGAGGCTATTCCTGACTCTGTGCTCAGGGCTCACTACTGACTGTGATCAGGGGCTCATTGCATTGTTGAGGAATTGAACTAGTCCTTTCTTATATCTTCATAAGAATAGTTATGGGCAGGAGCAAGTAGGGCGCTTGCCTTGTATGTGGCTGACCCACAGCACCAAATGGTCCTTGGAGCACCTTTGCTGAGTTTAGAGCAAGGAGTAAGTTGTGAACATAACCAAACCAAACCAAACCAACAAATGAAAAAACAAACCAAACAATGAATGCTAATAATCCCAATGTAAGACCAACAGAGCATTCCTTTATTGCTTTATTATTTGCCTTACATTACAAAGTAAATTTAATTAATTCCTAGGGAAAAGGCGGTTGGAAGGACACAGAAAGAGAATCTATAGAATGATGCTGAAACCCAGTATAGATGTCCAGTGGACAAGTATAGGATCCCAGCATGCAAACTTTGGGAAGGTGTCTCTCTACAACTCCCTACCATTTTACTATTTCTAAACTGGAAACAACCTATTTTATCATAATCATGATAGAGGAGTGGTTGGAGAGAGTAAAAATTCCAAGGAATTTTTCTTGGATCCTAGAATTATTTCCAAGAAAAGCAATCCCAAGGAAAAGCAATTTCCAAGGAAAGCAATTTGGCAGTTAATTCCAGAACACATGATATTAAAGATGGGTATGACTTCCTAGTGTCACGGTAATGAAATTGTTCGTGCAAAACATGTTACCCCCAGTAAGATTTAAAAAACCCAACAAAACCAATACATATCCATGAAAGTAATGGAGCAGAGTTTGGTGGTGTATAATGCCTCAGGAGCTAGGCTTCTTGGGTTCACAGCCTGATTCTATCACTTCTTAATTGTGTGATTGTGAGAATATTGTTTTCACTTCAGGACTTCACTTCAGGGCTCTTCATCTGTAAAACAGAGATAATAACAGGCCTTACTTCACAGGATTTTCTAATGATTAAATAAGACAATGTAAGACAATGAAGATTATGAAGGACATAGAGAGGAGCATAACATGGTTTTAAAATAAGTTAGCTTTTATTGCCTCTGCATGACCTAAAATAACATAGCACTTTGCAAATTTTAAAAACTTTTCCTCCACTGTCTCATTTAACCTTCACAGATCCTAAGGCTAGAAGTTGGGTTATTTTTTTGACTGCTTGACAAATCAGCACATGAAAATTCAAGGAAACTCTCTTGCTTGCTCAAGTCAGATGCTTATTAAAATGATGGGGTTGATTTTACAGTGAAATGTCAAGTCTAATAGGCTTTCTGTTTAAACATCCTCTTTACTGGGTTAGATCTTCACCATCATCTTGAGTGATGATTTTGTCACAGGATAAATATTTAACCAAGTTAACAGAAGAATGATATGAACAGCAAAGCCAATGGAGTTAAAGGAGTGTACTACAGAGAAAGGCAGAGGCTGAGGGAAGACTTCAGGAACTAAAAAATAGTAACTTAGGGTTTTGATAAAATCTTAGGAGGCATAAGAAATCCATTTCAACCTGATTACTGGCCTAGGGGATGATGAAAATTGATAGCATATCTATCAGCTAAATCTGTGCAGTAGTTTTCCATGAAATTTTCAAAAAGGAAGTAATAACAGATACTGTACTTAATGGTTATGATTATGATCATGCATGATTAATGATATGTTTTCACATTTCCAGAAATATCTAATTCTGATCTAATTCTTGATTTTATTCTTAGCTTGGTAAGTTTAAGTGAAAAGAATCAGCTTTTATTCTAATATTTAAGTTGCCCCATCATTCAGTATAAATTGCCTGCCTTCCACAATTATGGAAGATATTAGGCACAGCAAGACAGGAAGAAAATTAAGTCAGTTTTTTTTGCAAAAGGAAATATTGCCTTTTCAAAAGCTTTTACTAATGTCACTTTGAGAAATCTTGAATGTCTATTTTCCTGTTCAATTATTAAAAACAATATGCTTGTGGAACTTAGTCCATTAATTTAGAATTTTCTTTCATGCTGTTTTGCGTAGTGAGATGCTGCTCTGACTACACTGGTCAATTTCTTAATCCTTCAGTCTTTTTCTTTTTGACTTTTTATATTCTGCTTAGGATTTATAAATATTCAAAATATTACTGAAATTTTAGAATAGATTTTTAAAATAATTGAATATGGTAAAATTGTATCTAGAAAACCTGCAATATAATGATCTCTCTCTCTTTTTTTTAAAGAATAATATATTTAAACACCATGATTACAAACATGATTGTAGTTGGGTTTCAGTCATAAAAAAAAAACAAAACAACACTCCCCTTCACCAGTGACAACACTCCCCTTCACCAGTGCCAACACTCCCCTTCACCAGTGCAGCATTCCCATTACTGATGCCCCTACCTTACATTCGAAATAGGCTTTTACTTCCCTCACTCATTAACATTGTCATGATAGCTCTCAGTGTAGTTATTTCTGCACTCACCACTCTATGTGGTCAGCTTCATATTGTGAGCCTGTCCTTCTGGCTTTCATCTCTGGGAATTTTTTCAATAATGTGTTTTGTTTTTTCTTAAAACCCATAGATGAGTGAGGTTATTCTCTGCGTGTGTGTCTCTCACCTCTGACTTATTTCACTCAGCATAATAGATTCCATGTACACCCAAGTATAGGAAAATTTCATGACTTCATCTTTTCTGACAGCTGCATAATATTCCATTGTGTATATCTACCACAGTGTCTGTAGTCATTCATCTGTTGAAGGACATCTTGGATATTGTAAATAGCACTGCAATGAATATATGTGTGAGGAAAGGATTTTTGTATTGGTTTTTGTGCTTCTAGGGTATATTCCTAGGAGTGGTATAGCTGAATCATATGGGAGTACAATTTCTAATTTTTTTGAGGAATCTCCATATTGTTTTCCACAAGGGCTGGACTAGATGGCATTCCCACCACCAGCAAATGAGAGTTCCTTTCTCCCCACATCCCTGCCAGGACTTACTGTTTTTGCTTTTTGTACTGAGTGCCAGTCTCTTTGGCATGTCTCTCTGTCGTAATTTGGAGTCACAGCTGAGAGTGCTGGGGGCTTATTCTTGACTTATTCAGCAATTACTCTTTTCTGGATCAGGGAACAAATGGGATGGTGGATATTGAGCTTGGGTTGACTGTGTAGAATCAAAGACCCTACCTGCTGTATTATCCCTCTGATCCAAGGACATCTCTGGAAGGTACAATGTTAAGGAGAAGCATTTCTGACTATATTTAGGTATTGAATTGCTTGGAGAGAATGACAGGAACAAAGGCTTCCCTTCCTGAGAAAGTCTGGAAAAAGTACATATGCTCAAGTTCCTGAGCCAAAATAAATTTTTTCAAGTGAATGAACTTATTTACTTCACATATTATGTACTGAGTCTAAACTACAAAAGAGATAAGGTTGGCACATTTTATTGGCTGGCATGGTAAGACAGATAACATAGTCATTGAGATAATGGATAAAAATTACACTGATGATTTATCAAGAAGATCACTTGTATGTGGCAACTTGAGATTACTTCATTTATAAAGAATCTCTTGGGCTGAGGAGATAGTACTGTGGGTAAGGTTTGCCTTGCATGTGGTCAACCTGGGTTCTATTCCTGGTACCCCATATGGTGTCTCTTGCCCACCTGGAGTAATTCCTGAACATAGAGCCAGGAATAAGCCTTGAGCACCAGTAGGTGTGACTCAAAAATAAACAAAGATCCATTCAGTGGTGAGTGAAACCAATAAGCTTTGGCCATGTTGTTCTAAACCTGGTGCTTGTATCTTTAAAATCTTGTCTCAAGGTAAAGCAGAATATCCACTGTTTGATTTTTAATGATGTACACCTAAAATTTCCAAGGGTCTAGACAGTATAGAACAATGAATGGCAAATCCTTGGCATAGAATCACAAAACTGAATACCAAGTACTGCTTGTGAGGAGAAGTGAAGACCAGACTAGAGGTGATGTAGAGACAAGAGGTTGGGGGAGTCTTGGGCACTATGGTAACTTTGTACATCAATGCCATATACTTTAGCACTACTTTAACCATATTACCTCAATTCTAATTAAAAAAAAATCCAACAACTTATACCCACCTCAAATGGGTGTGATTTGCATAAGTTTTGAGAAAAGAATGTCAATTTGGAATGTAACACTAAAAATTAAACTAAAATCCCTCTTCCCAGCTGTGCAATTAAATGGCCAAACTTAGGTTGATTCTATTCAGACAGAATACTTTCTGCATTTTAAACATTAAAAATGGTTGTTACAGTTGTTTGTGTCTCAGATATACACAGTTCATATGGTTCCTTTGAATCTTCAAAATGTCTTTTTTACTAATGTATCCTTAGAAAAAAAGAGTTTTGGCTTTCAATATTTATAGATGCCCTCTAAGGGGAAGGTTTTTGATAATCTTGGATTTTTGAGATCAAGTACAGAAGATCTGTTTAGAGTAGATACTTTTGGTTCTCAAGTGTTTAAGTCTATACTCTGCTTATAATCTAATTCTTAAAATGTTTACAATAAAAGAGATATAATATAATAGAGAAAAGCAACAATGAAAGTTCCAAGTCTTTAACTTTCAGTATCTAGATTGAGAACTCATTTTCCTAATTAAATCTTAACATGCCATGAACAATACACTTGAACTTAGGTTCAATGGCAGAGAGAGTTATTTTTGTTTTATGCATTTTTTTATTGAAGTGGTAATTATAAGACTTTTATTTTAGGGGAATAATTTCTAAATATGGAGAAATTTTAATAGTTTCTTCTGTAATGGGTCATTTGTAGGAAAAATTAAAATGATCATGTATATGTACACACATATATCATGGGATGTCCTTTTGTTTTAATAGTTTTGTATTTTGGGCCACATCTGGTGATGCTCAGGATTACTTCTGGCTCTGTACCAGTAATTACTACTGGTGGGTTCAGGGAACAATATGGGATACCAGGGATCGAACCCAGGTCAGTCACATGCAAGGTAAGTATCCTAACCACTGTGCTAGTACTCTGCCCTCACAGGGATCTTTAGCAGTTTTGCATATGACTATCATGTCTTTGACAATTTTCCAAATCTTGATATAAACAGTTTCCTTCCCTATCTTTTGCAGTTTAAATTCCTATAAGTAAAGAACCTAAGACACTGTTATCTATTCTTTCCATCTATACCCACAAAATCTGCTAAATTCTCCTATTGGAAACATGTCTTTGGGAAACAAAGTTATTATTCAGAATAACTGATCATTGCTATCTTTTGGACAAGTCAGGATACTTTGGAAAGATCATTTGAATTTCCCTCTTTCTCCTTTAAAACAAAATAAAACAAAAAGGAAAGCATTCACAGAGAAGTGATATAGCTCTTTGGTGCTGTGATTCAAAGGCGAATTATTTTTGTTTTGTTTTGGATGGATAATACATCTCTGTTACATCACAAAGTAAAGTATGAATTACAGAGTGAAAAGGTGACCTTGGCTGGAGCAGTGGCGTGGAGTGGTAAGACATCTGCCTTAATGGCACTAGTCTAGGACGGACCGAAGTTCGATCCCCTGGTATCCCATATGGTCCCCCAGGCTACAAGAGATTTCTGAGCACGTGAACAGGAGTAATCCCTGAGCGTTGCAGGGAGTGGGCCCCCTCCTCAAAAAAAAAGGTGACCTTATCTTTTGTGTTCTCTGGGGGCATAAATTCATGATTTAGCTTCAGATAATGCTCCCTTATTTCAATGCTATAGTCCCATAAAGTGCAAGGGTTGGACACAATAATTTCTGATGCTAGTTTAAGCCAACTGCATGAAGCAGTATTTGATAGTGAGGCAAAGCAGTCATGAACTTGGTGGTTATTAGCTCAACTGATGTATCTTCAATATATCTTCTAAGAAAGCAGAAATGGACATTTTCTTACTCTCATTTTTTGGGGGGTTTGGGTCACACCCAGAAGCGCACAGGGTTTACTCCTAGCTCTACGCTCAGAAATCGCCCCTTGGTAAGCTCAGGGGACCATATGGTATGCCGGGATTCGAACAACTGACCTTCTGCATGGAAGTCAAACGCCTTACCTCTATGCTATCTCTCTGACCCTCTTGCTCCCATTATTGCCTCACTGTTTGCAGAGAACTTCACTGCTGGGTGGACCATTTTCTATTTTCTCTCTGATCCAGTTCTCAAGTGAATCTGCAAGGGGTTGAGATATTCCTCACTCTCTTCTCCCAAGCCTCAGTTAATACCAACAGTTTCCAAGTGGGAGTCATTTCTCCCTTCCCGTAGGCTCAACTGAAGAGCCTTATATGAAAATATCAAATCTTTGGCATAGTGATGCTAGGAGATAAAAAAAGATCAACGAGTCACTTAGAGCTTGTTATCTCAGGTGTGATGGGAATTGCTGACATTTTCATTGCGCTTGGAATCGGGAATAGAAGACACATGGCAGCAGCAGGGAGCTTCGGCAACTCTCTTGACAACTTGCTACTTTGACAGTTTTTGCAAGAGTCCCAGCTGTGTCTGGGGTAAGTGGGTGGGAAGGGGTCACTTTGACATTTGCAGCTGTCCTGTTGGCAAGTGGAATTTGGTGTGATGCATGCACGGGAAGAGAAAATACAGTACATTTCACTGAACATTTCAAGAATCTTCAAAAAGATCCTTGCAGTCTTGACTGCTCTGTGAATACCTCCCAGACTTTGAACAAGCTCATCCATTAAAACAAAAATCATGGTTTGTTGTTTTCAAGAAATAGGGTCACCAACTGGCTGTGATTTCTACCTCAGTTTCACCAGAAACAAAGACAGAAAACTGACATGAAAGTATCAGAGTCTTTTAGGACTCATATAGACTTAACCAAACTTTTGAATTTAATACACTAGAGAAATTCTGTACCTTTGAACCCAGACTCAATTCCCCTGGAGACTTGACTGTATGTATTGCAGAATTCAAGTTTAACCTTTAGTACCTGCTTTACATAATTAAATCTTGTGACCTAAAAAATAGCAGTCACTTTAGAAAAGTC
Organism: Crocidura indochinensis; assembly: GCA_004027635.1. Classification (NCBI taxonomy): domain Eukaryota; kingdom Metazoa; phylum Chordata; class Mammalia; order Eulipotyphla; family Soricidae; genus Crocidura; species Crocidura indochinensis. Next base: position 1,853 of record PVKC010032555.1, on the reverse strand, counting down.
CAATAAAATTTCACTAGGACACAAAGGTAGAAAGTTGAATGAGAATTCCGTAAGAATCTGGTCACTGGAAAATTTTCTGTCTGGGTTTGAGTTTGGAGTGTAAAGAGTTTTAGGTGGGCATCATTAGGGGGAGAGAAATATATAATGTTCTTCCAGAAGATCAAAATGAAAGAAAAGCACAAAATTATTCTTATAAGATGTGTTGCCATGACTACTTTGTAGTACTTTCCTGAGGCAGAAAGTGTCTCCTCAATGAGGAGCTTCATATCTTCTTTTTTAAGTATTGGCTGGCTAAGGGCCCAAATTATTCTGTTACATTAATTCTTAAAATTTATACTATAGATAATATGGTTCTAATAGTGTTGAAATTTATGATATTATTGTACAAAGTTACTGCACCTCCCCCCAAAGTGCTTAAGACCTGCCACCATGTCTCAATGTCACCTCTGGTCTGATTTTCTTTCATGTCCAAGACCCAATATTTGTCATTGTTTGATACAGTTTCATGACTTGTTTTGTTTCTCTATATCCCACCAATGACTGAAATAATCTTTCCTTCCTCTGACTTATTTTGCTTCCTCTGATACTCCATCCATGTCACAATAAAAACATATAATATAATAATTTCTTTCAATGGTATCATATACTGTTATACAACTGTAAAATCACATTACTTTCATCTTTTATGAGTTAATTATTACAAGTACTCTTAATTACACCAACCCTCAACCTTACTCAGGTGATTTATGTTAAACTCTGGCTAATAAAAGTGGCCAGAAAAACAGCAGAAAAGGAAGAAACTTGACTGATTCAGTAAGATCCAAGGAGCTGCTCAACAACCCTTGGCTGAAAATACTTTTTCCGGTGAATCTGTTTAATTTCTTGTGTGAAACTGCCAACTGAGACCCCCACAAAATTATCCTCATAGAATGGCACCTGAACAGGGACATGAAAACTTCAAAACAGACAGTGGAGTAACAAATTCCTTGGGGTACTAAATAACAAAACTGGTATAGCCATATAAGCTCTCTCTTGCTGAACTGAATGTGTTATACCTCTAATAGAGTAGTAGCATACATAACCCCACTTCTGAGTTACCTCATGCTGCCCTGGAGTATTTACCAACATTTTCAAAGATGATCTGGACATGGCATATTCGTTAACAAATTTTCCCAGGCACATGTCCCAGGCACATGTCCCAAGAAGGAAAGAGTGCTTTTACAATAATGAGGATTCCTTACTCAAAATACTTTCCTAAGACTGGTACTGGACACAGCAGGATAAGTGAAGTACATTAATGATGTCTGATGTGTGTGCAGGATACGTTAGTGAAGAGTTCTCACTCAAAAGACTCTCCGAGGGTCAGTACAAGACCCGGTAGAGTGAGCAATGTGGAGACAAATAAACCAGTGTTGGCAATCCACGTCTTAGGTACTGTTAAGTATTTCAATGTTAGAAATGGCTATGGATTCATTAACAGAAATGACACTAAACAGATGTCTTTGTTCACTGGACAGCTATTAAGAGAAACAATCCCAGGCAGTCTTTTCACAGCATTGGAGATGGAGAAATTTTGGAGTTTGATATTGTGATAGAACAGAAAGGTCCAGAAGCTTCTTACATAACTGGGCCAGGAGGAATACCAGTGCAAGGCAGCCACTTGTTCCCAATAAACGTAAGTTCCCGAGACTATTATGTGGTGCTTCTATTTATTGTTGTAGGGCTCACTGGATATTTAATTTGACATTTATTTTTGTATTGTTATGGTGTTTCAATTACCTTTTTCATGTCCTTTCTCAAACTGAGGCTAATAGCCACTAGAAGGACTCCATCCATTTTCAACATATTTTTTT
>PVKC010032554.1:0-14236 GCA_004027635.1 Crocidura indochinensis | reverse complement strand
GGTTTTGGGGCCACAACCGGTGGTGCTCAGGGATTACTCCTGGTCTGGGGGGGGGTGGGTGGGTGTCCTATATAGTACTGGGGATGGAACCCGGATCATCCACACGCAAGGCAGGCGGTAGCCCCAGGGCAGACTCACTCTACCTTCTTGAGGATCTCGGCCCAGAGCCAGGCCTTCACCTCGCCGTCACCCGCACTGAGCAGCTGTCGGTCCGTGGAGACCATGGTGTAGACGGGTCCCTCGTGGGCTAAAGAGAGAGCAGATCCTGAGTGTTGGCCAGGCCTTCGGCCCAACCCCGGTTTGGCAATCTGGCAGCAGCTGCACTCACCTTGGAAAGTCACCACCGGCTTCTTACTCTCCTCTTTGGCCTCGGAGCTCAAGGCTGCAGATAAGCTGAAAGGAACAAGGAGGAGAGGGAGTTTGAGACAGACACGCTGTGGGCCCGGGCAAGGGGCCAACCAGGATGCCGGCCGGGGTGGGGGTCAGAGTCGGGTACCTAAAGACTGCGATCTGCCCGTAGTTGTTGCCTGCTGCCAGAAACTTGCCGCAGGGCGAGACGCTCTGGCAGAAAACGCTCATGTGCAGCCGTTGCAACGTCTGGAACATTTCCATCTGCGGGGTCAAGGGTGGTGAAGGCCGCGGGGCCAGTCGTGCGGCTGACCGCCCAAACCTACGCTTGGGGCGGCTCATCGTGGGGCCAATTGCTGGGATACCTCCCCCCCAAGTGCTCCTAGTGAGAACCCTGAGGTTCCCCCACCGACGTTTCAACTGTCAAACGCGGCACAAGGCGATCCTCCCCCTAGGAGAGGGTCCACATGCCTAGCTGGAGCAAAGGCCCTAGAATGACACAGTTTTCCAAAAAGGAGGAAAACTTTGCCAATCGGACCACTAAGGGAATTCGGGGTTCCTCTCCCGCACTCCCACTCCAGAGATTGAAGCACCCTGGAGTTCCACCCCAGGAGCTCCCCAAAAAATCCTGCCACGGGAGTGAGTTCCAAACTGCCAAAGAGCCAATTCCCAGGCCGCCCCGTCGAAAGTGGGAGAGCGGACTGCAAGTCCCAGAAGGCAGCGCGCGCCGCGTCTGGCGGACTACGAGTCCCAGAAGGCAGCGCGCGCCGCGCGGGCGGGAGGCTCACCTGACCCAGAGGCACCTGCGCGTGCGGCGCGGCTCGCTCCATCCTTCCCCGGAACTACAAGTCCCAGGGTGCACCGCGCGTCGGTCGGCCTCACGCTTCCGGCCGCGCTCTCCAGAGGCTCCCCCTCGGCGGCGCCTGTCCTCCTCCTCCTCTTCCTCTTCCAGCACCGCAGACCGGCGAGCAGCGACCGCCAGGTGACCGTCACGGGGCTCCCCGAAATCCTACCACGCCGGGCCCCTCCCCCACCGCGTCGAACCCCGTCCCGCCGCCGCCACTTCCGCCTTGCGCGCGAGCCTTCGGCGCCGCCGTCGCCGCTGTCGCTCCGCTCGAGGCCACGCCCCTTCCTCCCAGGCCACGCCCCTGGAGGTCCCGCCACGCCCCGTCCCGCCGCCCGACCCCACCCACCCCTCTGCTCTGCCTGCAGGCCCCGGAGCCCCAATGATCCTGCAGCAGCCCCTGGAGCGAGGCCTCCCGGCGAGGCCCCCGCGCGACTCGCGGGCCGACTCGGGAGTGTCCCGAGGCCTGAACACGAGGTTTGTGTGTCGAGGTTTGGTTAGGGGGGCCTGGCCCCCAAATCCGGGCGCTTTGACGTGCTTGTGTGCGGGAGAAGATGGGGGGCTGGTCCTCAGGACCACTTTGCAAAATCAACCACTTTGCAAAGGCAGAATTGGGAGTCCGGGGCCAGAGCCAGGTGCCCCATGGATTCCCGACATTGGGGGGTGTTAGGCAGCAGCTTGCAGCAGACTGGGACTAGAAGGGAGGTGGGGCAGGGTGATGCCCCAAGCTCAGGGGGTCCTTTTCCAAGCTGGGTTAATAACGAGGGTTGGGTGCACCTGGCTCTCTTCTCTTCTCAGCTCCCCTCTGCGAGGAGCTGTGCCCATGAGCACCAAACGGCGTCTGGAGGAAGAGCAGTGAGTTCTGGGGGGTCGGGGTGGGACTTCAGCTAGATGTTTATGGAGGTTTCCCTTGCTGATTTCCCCTGCTGCCCTCTTAACTCTCCTGCCCGTCTCTTCCCAGGGAGCCCCTGCGCAAGCAGTTTCTGTCCGAGGAGAACATGGCCACCCACTTCTCCCAGCTCAGTCTGCACAACGACCACCCTTACTGCAGCCCCCCGATGGTCTTTCCCCCAGCTCTGCCCCCGCTCAGGTAGGGACTCAGTGGGATGGTCCTGCCGATGGTGAGTACACCTGGCGGGACTCCATGGTCCTGGGAGCCTTTGCCTGGCCTCATCCTGCTATTTTTAGTGGCAAGCCAGCCTGTTGGCACCTTTAGGTGACAACTCCCAGGGAAATGGACCGGTGCGAGGTGGCCCCACCATGCTTGCCTCAACTCCTATTCTACCATTTTCCCCTTTTAGGAGCCCTTGCCCTGAGCTGCTCCTCTGGCGATACCCAGGGAACTTGATCCCCGAGGCCCTTCGCCTGATGAGGCTGGGGGACGTGCCTGATCCCCACTACCGTGCTGCGTCCTCAGTCGGGGACATAACGGACCTCTGAGTGTTACACAATGCCCCTGCTCACCACACAGGAGACCAGTGTGGCATGAAATGACCTGCTGCCCTGCTCAGGTCCTTCATCTCCAAGGAATGGGTAGGATGACACTCGCTTGGTCACTCGCAGTGCAAATAAAGATCCAAGGATAAAAGATTGCCCAGTGTCTGCCTGGAGCTGGAGCCTTCGGGAGGTGGGGGGTGCCGTATTCCTCAGCAGAGCTTCCCTGGAAAACCGCTGAGCCCTGGCAGGCTGGTTCCTGGCTCCAGCTTTGAGAATGTGAGTCAGAGCCCCACCTCCGCCCCCACAGTGACTCACACCCTCCAGTGCCACTCCAAACCATTTAAAGTTAAAGCTTTTATTAATAAATTCTCCCCCAAAATAAATACTTAAGCCCCCTCCAGGGGGCTAAGAGGGCTGTGTTGAGGCTAGCCCTCCTAGAGGGCCAGCCCCTAGTAGGCACAGAGACCCCCTGCCCCCACCGAGGACAGCGTAGACGCAGGTGAGGCAGGGGGAGAGGGGCATGGGAACCCCAGTGCAAAGTGTCCCCGTTCCTTAGTGTCAACTCGGGAAGAGTCGGCTGGATCTCCCGTTCATGTTCGTGTTCATGTTCATTCCGAGTCTTTTGGCAGGGTCCCCTGAGGCCTGACCGCATGCCTCAGTGGTGATTCACTGCCCCCCCCACCCCAATCCCTCCACACTCCTGCGGTGGCAGCCTGGCCCAGGCACTGTCTGGGTGTCTGGGCTCCAGCTCACTCTGGAGAATGAATGAGCAGCCGTGTGTGGGTGCTGCTGCACGCGGGCCTGTCACTGGATCAGCGCCACACCAGGGCAGCCCTCACCGCCCGTCTCCTCGATGGGGGCTGTAAGATAAAAAGGGGGGGGTCATCCATCAGTGGCCAGAAGACAGGCGGGCTGGGTTCAGGGGGGTGGATATTGGCAGCCCAGACACACTTACTGGTAAACTTCTCTCTCCTGCGGCACCGCTTCCAAACCAGGAAACCAGACACTAACCCCAGCACGAAGACCAGCCCCAAGGCGCCCCCCAAGATGGGCCACAGCAGGCGAATGTTGGTCGGGGGCGTCGCAGCGCCTAAAGGCAGGAGTTGAAGTCAGATCTCGGCTTGCCAGACCCCACCTGGAGATCTGAGCCCCCCCACCACACACACACCTTCCCTTGCCGCCCCATCTCAGCCCTTCCCTCCCTCCCGGCTCCCCACAGCCTCCCCACTCACAGCCTAGGCAGAAGTCGCTGTGCGGGCGCGCTGGGCACGAAGCACAGTCCATGCACTTGTCGAGGTCCGAGCTCCAGGAGCTGCCGCGGGAGCAGGGGGTGGTGCCTGGGGAGGGGGCAGCCGATCAGAGGCCCGGCCTGGCTGGGCAGGGCGGGGCGCGCTATTCTGGGGGCTGAGGTCAGGGTCGGCCCGGCTCGAATAACTAACGTGAGTCACCGACGCCCTCCCCCCTGCATTCCTCGCAGGTGACCGCACGGCTGGCCGAGAGCTAGAGCAGGCCGGGTGGGGAGCCAGGCCAGGGACTGGAGGGAGCGCGGGGCGCCGGGTGCCGTGAGGGTCAGGTCCCCGCATCCCCCCGCGCGCCGGGTGACTCACTCCCGGGCACGGGGCCCGACCCGGCGGGGCCCTCCCCCAGCATAGCTGGGCACTGAAGTCATCGGATGGAATGGGCACCCCTCCTGGTATAGGGGGCACGGGCACCCCCCGATCGGCCGGCAACTCGCTCCGGGTCCCTAGATCCACCGGACCGAGGCAGCCTGGCCAGCTGGAGACGAGCTGGAGGCGTGACCCCCCTGGAACCAGACATCCCGCCCCCAAACTTTCCCTCTCCACTTCCGAGTCCGACTTTCCCCGGACAGAGAGATGGACCGGAGTCACCGTACCCCCACTCCAGGGGGCAGGAGGGGAAACTGAGGCCCAGGCTGCGGATGGAAGTCGGGGATCGAGCCCCGCTGACCACAGCACACGTGTCCTGAGCGCATCGGGTTCCCCGGCACCCCGTCCACGTCGCTCCTCCACCCCGTTACACTCGGTCCACCTGGCCCCGGGCGATCGGCTCCCCCGATCAGACCTTACCTGGCGCCCGCTCCCCGGCCGCGACGCCCAACAGGGCCAGTCCGAGCCCCAGCACAAGGGCCCGCAGCTGTGGGCGCGGCGGGCTGGGAACCATGGTGCGCGCGCGGTGGCCGGGGCCGACTGTGGCCGCGGGCGCGCCAGGACACACCGCGAGGCCCGTCTCCGCCCCCGCCTTCCGGGGAGGGCCCGAGCACCTCCGCCGCCTGGCCACGCCCCTTCCCCGGAGCCACGCCCCTCCAGCCTGCAAGCCCACCGGGAAGCCACGCCCCGTTGCGGAGTCCCGCCTCGCCCCGGCCACGCCCCCTCCGGCTCCGAAGCCCAACAAAGCGAGCGAGCTCAGGGCGGGGCGTGGTCTCGCCTCTGGCCACGCCCGGTCTACTCTGTCGGCCCACCCCCGTTTCGAAGCCCCGGCCACGCCCTGCCGACTCCGTAGCCCAATCATGACCCAGCTTACCCAGGATGGGGCGTGGCCCTGCCTCTGGCCACGCCCTCCCCGTTTGCTCTGTAGTCCCCCATGCCACGCTTCGTCTCGCTATGGCCACGCCCCCACCTGCCCCGAAGTCCAATAACGTTCCAGCTCGCTCGGAGGGGCGTGGCCTAGTCCCATGGCCACGCCCACGCTGGCTCCGGACCCCGGGCCGGCCCGACCCAACTGGTCGCTGCGGACTACACGCCCGTCCGCCAGCCCGCCCGCCGGCCCGCCTGCCCGCTGACTTCACTCAAACGTTCAACCCGAGCCGGGGGAAAACGCCCTCCGGGCCCGGCTGGAAGGGCGCGAGGTCGAGCCCAAACAAGCCGTGGCTGCGGCACAGGGCAGGGCACACCCCAAGGGCCCCGGGGCAAAGCATGCACACTCCAAAATTCCAAGCGCGCCGCCCCGGGCAGGGTGGGTTGGGGTTGGGGCCGGAGGTGGCTCTCCGGAGGTCGCCCACGCCGATCGATCTCCCCTGCATGCGTGCACCCCGGGCCCGGACACGCGGGGGAGAGGCATGCCGCGGGGACCCGGGGCAGCGTCCACCGGTGCGCAACCCCTACGATGCACACCAGCCCGCTCGCCCGCCAACGGCCCCACCGGGGTCTCTGCCTGCCCCTCCCCGGGGCGGGGGTCCGGTGACGTCAGCGCCGCCTTAAGACCCCCCGCCTCCGCCCCCAGCCCCACACTCGGCCGGCGCCTTCGAATCCCAGAGGACTTGCAACAGGTGGGCCCCGGGGAGGGCGCGCATGAGGGGTGCGGACCCTGCAAGGAGCGGGGCGCGGGAGTGGGGGACTCCTCTAGGAACCCCGACGTGGTTCTTCTCCTGCGTGGCCATCTGGGGCGCAGGTGCGTGGGGTGGCCGGGCCTTTGGATCCCGCAGAGGCTCCGAAAGGGTTAACCGCCCTTCCCCCTCCCCGGGGACAAAGGCACCGAAACCTGGGCGCCCTTCCCCCACCTGAGCGCCCCTTGGGGCGGGGCGCCCCTTCCCCTCCCCCTCCTTGCACCTGCGGGGCCCTCCGGGCCTCCCTGCGCCGCCATCTACCATCCCCTCCCCAGGGTAAGGACCCCCTCTTCGGGAGGGGAGCTCCAGGTAGGGCAGTGGCCAGACCCAGGTACCGCAGTGGGACCGAGAGGGCGACCCGCCCCGCCCCGTCGATCGCTCCCGCTGCTCCCTAGGCGTTAGGACAACCCGCCCGCACCACCCAAAATTCCAGCCGGTAATTCCGACCTGGCCTGGGCGTGGGCTTGGGGACTTAGGGCCATGCGGGCTCTCTAGGGCCCCCAATTCCCAATGTTCCTGGAGCAGGGACAGGTATGTGCCGGGCCTGCGCCCCCGGATTCTGCTGCCACTAAGAGCATCTGGAAGGGAGGTTTCAGGAATTGGCCCAGGGTTGGCCCAGAGGGTGGGGGTGCCGGCTGCCTTCGGGTCGGTCAGGAGTCTCTCTGGGCTGGATTGAGCCAGGGCTAGCGTCCCAACTTGAACACAAGATTTTGGGAGTTTTGTTTTGGGACCAGGCTGCACTGAGGGGTTATTCTGGGCCCGTGCAAGGCAGAGCCTTATCTCCTGATCACAAGATCTTAACATATATGATCCTGGGGTATGACTCTGGACCGGGCTATGGGTGAGCAACCGCTCCCTTGTCTCTCTATCTGTGCAAAACCCCTCTATTGCTTCAGTCCCTGGCTGTCACCTCCCCTGTGCACTGCACTCCGAGGCTCTGAGTTACAAGGACTGGGTGGCCCCCATGTCTCTGGGTTTTTGTTCCATAGCCCTGCTCTCTGGGCCTGAAGGTGTAGCCGGCCAACATGTCCCTCTACTTCTCTCCTCAGGCTTGTGTCTACCTCACATCACCACTATGGCCTCAGCCGGTCTGCAGATCTTGGGGGTCATCCTGGCGCTTCTGGGCTGGGTCATAGCCCTGGTGTCTTGTGCCCTGCCCCTGTGGAAGGTGACCGCCTTCATCGGCAGCAGCATCGTGGTGGCACAGGTGGTGTGGGAGGGCCTGTGGATGTCGTGCGTGGTGCAGAGCACGGGCCAGATGCAGTGCAAGGTCTACGATTCGATGCTGGCGTTACCCCAGGATCTGCAGGCTGCACGGGCACTCTGTGTGGTGGCCCTGCTGCTTGCAGTGCTCGCCCTGCTGATCTACGTGGCCGGAGCCAAGTGCACCACATGTGTAGAGGACAAGGACTCCAAGGCCCGCCTGGTGCTGTCTTCCGGGGCCATCTTCATCTTCTCCAGTCTCCTGATCCTCATCCCTGTGTGCTGGACGGCGCATGCCATCATCCGGGACTTCTACAACCCTCTAGTGGTCGAGGCCCAGAAGCGGGAGCTGGGGGCCTCTCTCTACCTAGGCTGGGCCGCCTCTGGCCTGCTGCTGCTGGGTGGGGGGCTCCTATGCTGCACCTGCCCCTCGGGGGGCTCCCGAAGCTCCAGCCACTACATGGCCCGCTATTCCGCCTCAGCTCCCCGGGGCACAGCTCCGGGACCCTCTGACTACCCCACCAAGAATTACGTGTGATACGGTGGTAGTGGAGATTCCATGTCCCACGAGCAATGTTGATTCGAGACGTTTTGGCTATTTTTTTTCCATGTGGGGGGGATTTTAAAAACTCATTTTTAAAACCAAGAAGAGAGATGAGACCCCCCCCTACCCCCTGCTGTGACTATCTGTTACTGAAAGGCGCTGCATACAGAACTTCTAGATCTTTCTCCACCTGGACATCACCACCTTGAGGCCAAGCTACTTGTCCACTCACTCTTCAGACACCTCGGCGATACTTCCCCAAACTGCCTCCCTGCTCCCTGCTCTCCTGCCTCAGCCCAACTAGGGGAGACCCCAGATGCAAGTCTTAGGCCCACCCCAATCCCTGTTCTTGGCTCAGTCTCCTGCTCAATAAAGCGTGTTTTGTTACAGACTTTGGTGTGCTGAGGCTTGGAGAGGGCGGAAGAGTGGGGGGTTTCACACCTTTGTTGTGTTTGAGCCCCGGATTTGTATGTGGGACCACAGACTTCCCTTCCCACCACAGAGGAGAGAAACCAGTTTACAAATGCATGTTTATTCCCAGGGTGGGTGGAGGCAGGGGGCTTCCCCTGTTCTGGGGCTCTAGAAACAAGGAGGGGTGGGAGGCTCACAACAAGGGGACTCAGATTCAGATCTAGGGTGTATCCAGGTTCCTGGAAGAGGGAGGTTCAGTGGGGTGGGGATTCACAAGTAAAGGCATCCCATGAGCTACAGCTGGGAGGAGGGACTGGCTTCAGACACATCGGGCACCAGCTTCCACAGTACTGTGGGTTTCACCCACCAAAAGTCAAGGCAGGGAGTGTGGCGAGTGCTTGCCCCTCACACATAGTCCCTCTTGTCCAGGCCCGAAGCGCCAGAGCGGGAGGGGATGGAGTAGCCCAGCCTTGGGCCCCTTGGCTGGTGGATCTGGGGTGGGGGGCAGGAGCAGCAAAGGAGCCCCCCACCCAGCATGAGCAGTGCGGCGGCTGCCCAGCCCAGGTAGAGGGAGGCCCCCAGTTCGCGCTTGAGAGCCTCGGCCACCAGCGGGTTGTAGAAGTCCTGGATGATGGCGTGTGCCGTCCAGCATACTGGGATGAGCACCAGCACGCCGGCGATCAGCAGCACCGCGCCCGCCGTCAGTACTATGCGTGCCTTGGCCCCCTCGTCCTCCACGCATGTAGTGCACTGCGCGCCCGTTATGGCCACCAGCAGACCCAGCAGGGCGAGCAGCAGGGCCACCACACAGAGCGCCCGTGCAGCCTGCAGGTCCTGGGGCAGTGCTAGCAGCGAGTCGTAGACCTTGCACTGCATCTGGCCCGTGCTCTGCACCACGCACGACATCCACAGGCCTTCCCACACCACCTGTGCCACCACGATACTGCTGCCGATGAAGGCGGTCACCTTCCACAGGGGCAGGGCACAAGACACCAGGGTCCCCAGCCAGCCCAGCACAGCCAGGCTCATGCCCAGGAGCTCCAGGCCTGTGGAAGCCATTGTAGATGTCTTGTCCAGGAGCCTGAGTTCACTCGGATGAATGCGGCGTCAGCTGCTGCCACGGGGGTTCTCGGTGCCCAGCTAGAGGGGGGTCGTGTCTTGGGGCCAGGGCTGTCTTCACATATGAGAGTTTCTGGCCAGGTACTGCCTCCTCCAGGCCCCGTGCGCAGATGTCTTTGGTCCCCACCAGACACAAATCAGCTCAGCCAAGTGTCTCCGTGCCTCCCTGACCCCTCAGCTGCTTGTGGGGGACCCTCCGACCCACCTTCAGGTTGGAGCTCTGGGGCTGTGGCAATCTCCTGCAGAGGATCCTTCTTGGGTGCCACCGGGGACTGGTGGCTTTTGCTGCAGGTGGTGCTTTAAAGCCCAGGTGGCAGGGGAGGGCTGTGGGCTGGTCCAGGCAGAACCGAGTGGGCTGGGAGTCTCGGGTTTGGAGAGGGGGATACCCAGGGGTGATCCCGTGACCAGAAAGGAGCAGGGAACACCCACGCAGTCGCTGGCCCAGGAACAAAGGACTGGGCAGAGCCCACAGGTAGGGTGATCCAAAGTGGGGTGTGGGGAGGCATTGACTCCAAGACAGGCAATTCAAGGGGTGTCTCTAACCCACGGTCCAGATGCCCCTCCCTGCTGGTTCTGCTTGGTCCTGCCCATCTCCCCCTCTGCCCCCCTCCATGTGGTTTCATGATGCAAAGTTGCTAGCTAGTATCGCCCCGGTCCCCCGTGCCCGCCCAGGCCGGGAACACGATCCATCACCGCTCTTGGCCTAGCAGCTCCCACGGGAGGCCCCTCCCGCGCTGTTCCCTGGGCAACAGGTGCCTGGCACCCAGCTCAGGTGGCATCGCCTGGGCAACGGCCTAGAAAACCTTCCCCAGCTGCTATCTGGGCTCAGGTGTGCCCCCCACCGCCACAGGGCTGGGGGCTGAGTGAAGCTGTGGAGACCTGGGGGCGCTGCATCTGCACAAAGAGCCTGTTGTTAGACAGGCATAGGGCCCGGGTGACAGGAGAAAAGGGGGCTAATCTGAGGACCAATCTCCCTAAGAGGGAACCAGGAGGTCCTGACCACCAGGCATCCTGCTCTGGGCCCCGGAGAAGAACCCCCCTCCTTCAAGACTCACAGATCAAGGACAGGTCAAGGGAGACAATCTGCATGGCCAGTGACCCGTGTGAGAACCCGTGGGACCCCCAGAGATGAGCCCTGCAGGGCAGCAGGTACTCCTGCCACCTGAGCCTCTGCAGCAGTGAGGATGAGAGACCCCAAAGTTGGGGCTTCACCCAGGGAAGCCTTCCTTTCCTCTCCCTCCTCTCCTCTTCTCTTTCCTTTCCTCCTTTCCTATGGGAATGTGTGTGCACAAACAGGATCTGAGGAAAGGACCCCATGCTTTCTCAGCATAATGAGGGGCTATGGGTGGTTTCTGACTTCTAGGGTATTTCACCCAGGACAGTTCTGAAAGAGAGTGAGGGTCTGATTTGCTCCTGGAAAGCAGGCGTCCCCCTTCCCTCCCGGGCGGTTCAGGATACCTCCACGCTGTGAGGATCTGCTGGCGAGACTGGATGCCTCACACGTGAACCACACACGTGCATTCGTGCCAAGCACAGTACATGTGTACACACTAGAGCACACACCTGTGTGCACAGAGCATGCTGTGGGGGAGGGAAGCAGAGCAGGGCAGGAGGAGGGGGGCTTGTCCGCGGCTCCTCTGGGGCCTTCCAGGGCACCAGGAATCTGGTAACACAGGTTTGGGCAGGTATCTGGAGGGACCAGGCCATGCAGCCCTCTCCCCTCCTCTCTCCTTCCTTTCCTCTCCCTCCTCTCTTCTCTCCTTCCTTTCCTCTCCCTCCTCTCCTCCTCTCTCCTTCCTTTCCTCCCCTCCTTCCTATCTCTCCTTTACCCTCTCCTCTCCCAGTCAAAACTGACCTTCTCTCTGCACCCTTTCTTTACCTTTGTGGACAGCCTGGGAGATCACAGGCAGTTCTAAAGCCCAACCTGAATAAGCAATATTGGGGGGGCCCTCCAGCAAACCCCAAGTTCAGGGATGGCACACAAGGGTCTGACTTGGCTTTCTTTTATTTTCTTTTGAGGATCTGACTTTCTAGACACCCCCTGCTTCTCTGTTGGCATCCTCAGATCCCCACTTAGTGCTCAAAGGTCTTCTCCCTGCCCCCCAGTTCCCTAGGACCTGTGGGGGATGGGATGGGGACAGCACCTTGGCTTCTTCTGCTCCCCCACTCAGCAAACTAGCACCTCCCCCAAGGGGGGGGAGAGTGAAAGAAAGCGCCAGAGGTATCAGGGGAGCTGCCCTGGGGCTATGCCCAGACACTTAGGCAGGTACATACCAAACCCAGCCCAGCCCAGTTATTGTCCCACCCCAGGTCACAAATTCAGCCCGAGCTGGGACTTGAAGAGTTAAAGTTGGAGTCAGGCCAGAACCAGTGGGTGTGGGAGGCCATTGATATGGAGAGATTGGTGGGGACCCCCAGGGAGATGTCTTTCCCTCCACCCCATGGTACCACTGCCAGAGAGATGGGGGAGGGGGCAGGAAGAAACTGAGGCTCAGACCTCACCCCCCTACCACCGGTGCTGCAACTACTGACTGGGGGGCGGCCTCCTAGCGCAAGGGAAAATACAGGGCCCAATCCCGACATTTCTCATCCCTTGAAGAAACCTAGAGGTGACCTTCAGGTGCGGGGTGGAGCCCACCAGCGGCCTGGCCGCAGGAGAGAGATGGGAAAGGACAATGGTTTGGGTGTCCATTAACTTTATTATCAGGGCCTGAAGTGCCTGCCTCATCGCTGCCTTCGCCTCTATGGTTAGCAGAGTCCTGATCCCAAGAGAGGCTGGAAAGCTACTGAGCCCTAATCCCCAATAGGGAACAGTCTCCCTCTTCCTCACTAGAAGGAGCAGCATCGGCCTTTGAAGGTGTCAGAACCTTCAGCCCCCTGCCCCACACCCAACAGGCTGTGTGATGGTGCATGATGGTCCCATCTGAGTCCTGGGAAGGTGACCTCGAGAGAAGGGCTTGTGCAGGTTTGTCTTGGAGATGTTGCACCCCGACTCACACCCCTGGCAATGGCCAATTCAGGGAAAGCGCCTCTCCTCGGGCCTCAGGCCTAGGGCCACAGTGGCCCCTGCACCGGGACTCTGGTCTCTAGTCTCTGGAAGAGGGGAGAATGGGTCACAGAAACGTGGATGTTGCTTGTTGCTGTTGGCGCCCCAGCTCTCGGGGTCCCCCAAGGTCAGACTGGCTTCCTGAGGGCACCCAGAGCCAGCAAAGCGTCCAGCGAGTGCGAGAGGCCGCCTTCCCTGCAGGAACAAAGGGGACTTTATTCACACTGTGCCAGGGAGAAACTGTGGTGGGGGCAGGTGAAACGGGGGAGGGGGTAAAGTGGGGGGAGTTCCGGGGTTCCTCGTGACTCACCGGGGTGCTTCCCTGTCCCTGAGCTGGACTGACTCCGGAGACCTCGCACGTGACCTGCCAGATCCGAGGTTCTAAGGTTCCAGGTATCGATGACCCAAATCGCCTCCATCAGCTCCGCAGTCTTCCTGGCGCCAGCTGGGCCCCGTCTCTGCTTCCAAGACGTGTCTCCCCTGCAAGCCCGCTCCCAGGGCCTCTCAATTCTCGCTTGGGAGGGAAACTGAGGCACGCAGAGTGAACGGGTAGGGGAAACACGCTCCTGACAGCTCTTTAAATTTGCTCCTTCCTTTCCTAGAGTTCCAGTTCTACCAACCACCTACCACCCACACCCCTGCGGGCTACCGGGCAGCTTAGCAGCGCGGGTGAATTCCTCTAAGTCTAAGGTAACCGGCTGGCCTCTCTTTTCGGACCCCGGCCTTGACCCTTTGCGAACTCCCTCTTCCCAGATCGGGGTCCCCGTCTTCGGAATGGGTAGTGCAGAAGGCTTCATGGGGGTCCCGACTTACCTACCTGCGGCCCCCAAAGCGGAGTCCCCAGGGCGTCCGTCGAGCGCTCAGCAGGGTGGCAGCAAGAAGTAAGGCGTCGGTGGTAGGGACAAGGGGAAGGGGGACAGCGGCCAGGGCTCGCGGGGTGCAGGCGGCGGCAGCGGCCAGGGTTCGAGGGATGCAGGCGACCGCAGCGGCCAGGGTTCGAGGGGTGCAGGCGAGCGCAGCGGCCAGGGTTCGAGGGGTGCAGGCGACCGCAGCGGCCAGGGTTCGAGGGATTCGGGCGGCAGCAGCAGGTTGAAGGACGAGGGCCTCGAGGGCAGCGGCGGCAGCGGCTGCGGGGGCGCCTCGGCGATCAGCGGCGGGTGTCCGCGCGCGCCCACGGGCCCCGGGGTTTCGGCCACGGCGCTGTCGGGCAGCTGGGGCAGCGGCAGGTGCCCGGGGCGCAGGTCGGGCAGCGGCAGGTACGCAAAGGGCATCCAGGGCGGGGGCGGCTCGGGCCGCAGCGGGAGCGCGGGCAGCGGGGGCAGCTCGGCCAGGGCGAGCGCCAGCGCGGGAGGCGATGCGGGACTTAGGCCCGGGGGCAGCTCGGGCAGCGGCGGGTGCGGCAGCGTCGGTGTCGGTGGGGGACTCAGCGACAGCGACAGCGACGCGCGGGCCCGGCCCAGCCGCGAGGGAACGCGGGCCCGGCCCAGCCGCGGGTGCGATCGCGAGCGGGGAAGCCGCGCCTCCAGCTTGGCCGCTGCATCGGGCGCCCCGGGGCTCCCGCGCACCGTGCGCCAGGCTCGGCCCGGCCTCCCCTGCCTGGCCCGGTGGCCGCGCGCGCCCCGTCTGAGCGGCCCGGCGCGCTGCAGCCAATCAGGAGCCCGTGCGCTGGCCGCCTCGGGCAGCCAATCAGAAGCGCGCGCGCTTGTGGTTAATTATTTCCGCCAATCACGAAGCCGGGCTACCTCAAAGGCCACGCCCCCGAGCCCTGGCGCTGTGTTAAATGCCCTGAGCATCCCCACCCGGACTGGACAATCCAGCCGGCTGGGGCGCCCTAAGGCCGCTTTCCACTCCCCCGCATCGCACATTGGTGGGAAGTGTGTGCTACGACTTCTGGGAATTGATCCTTTGTGATGATTAATTAGATCAATTCAAAGTTTGATG
>PVKC010032553.1:0-14234 GCA_004027635.1 Crocidura indochinensis | reverse complement strand
TGTCACACTGTATTAATGTGAGGTATCACAAAACTTAACATAATCTTTGTCGATATTATTGTCAAAAGCACCTTACTTTAGTTTATAGTTAAATGACTTTCTCCATGAAAAATAGAATGTTTTTATTACTAGATACTAATCATTTTATTTATAAAGTATATGTTCACATATTTTGCTTGTATTATGATCAGCTGTGTAATTATGATTTCCTACAAATTCTCCGAACACTAAATATATTGCCTATTATATACTGCGAGTATCTTCCCTATCTTTTATTGTTTAGTGTATTTTATTGTACAATTATTTTATTTTATTTTTAATGTTTGAGCAACACTCTGCAGCTCTCAGGGTTTCTGAGCTCGGCACTCTTGGCTCTGCACTCAGAAATTATTCCTTGCAGGCTCAAGGAACCATCTGGAACCCAGAGAATCAAACTTGGGTAAGCTACATGCAAGGCAAATGCCCCACCCACTGTGCTATTGCTCCAGCCCCTCTACAGCTATTTTTAATTTGAGTATATCAGATACATCTATCTTTTCCATTAGATGTCTATTTTTAAATCTAGCTTAAGGATATAGCATAATAACATTATAACATAATTATATAATTATTATAACATAATAAATTAAATATATATGATAAATTACTATAACATAATAAATATAATTATTATAACATAATAAAAAAGTCTTTGAAGTTCTACTCTAATCATTTCAAATTTTATGGTATTTTAATTTTTAAATTAATTTTAGTTTAGGTAATGTGGTTTACAATACTGTTAATGTTAGGGTTTCATACATAAAATGATCCAACACTACATTCTCCACCAGAAAGTGTCTCTTCAATGTGTTTACCACATTCTCCAATAGGGTATATTTAGTTCTGTAGACTAGTTTTTTGGATCCATTCTATTTGGCCATTTATTATACCCTTCTGTGATTCTATATATACCCAGATGAGAGAGGCCATTCTGTATCTGTCCCTCATTCTGACTTACATCACCCAGTATGTTTTACTCTAGAGCCAACTATATAATGGCAAATTGCAAATGGCAAAATTATTCCACTTTTCTTACAGCTAAATAGTATCATTTTGTATATTTCTTTATCAGTTATGCCATTGAACACAAGTGCTTCCATATATTCTTATAGCTGATTACTATTCCATTGTACATATATGCCAGTTTCTTTATCCATTATCTGGTTCAGACAAAAGTATGTCCATACTTTGGCTATTGTGAATAGCACTACAATAAGCTTAAAGCATAAATGATTTTTCTAAATCAAATATTTGGATTCTTGGTATAGATGCCAAAAAATGAAAGTGTTATATTACATGGAAAATTCAATCCTATAGTCACTTATTTTAGTAATTTGTGTTTTTTTCTAGTTAATTTACTAATAGAGCAACAATTTTATTTTTCAAAGAACCAAGCTTTTATTATTTTTTAATTAATTCATTTATTTCCGTTATGCCCTTGTATTTCACTTGGGCCCTTTTATTCTACTTACTCACCTTTTCCTTTCCCCTGCTTACTCTGTGTATAAATGTATACACAGTCTTCACCTTTTTTGTTCCTGGTGGTGAAAGATAAATTAGTAATTGGAGATCTCTTCTCCTTTTCCACAGAGACATTTACAACTACAAATTTCCCTTTAAACACTGCCTTATCCTTATCACTTAAATTTGAGTATATCGCTTATTTTTGTTCATGTCAAAGAATCTACCTATGATTTCTTCTTTTACAGTTATTTGGCAGTATGCAGCTATATTTCCACTTATTTCTGAACTTCCCAGATTTTTTTATATTATTGATTTAATTTTCCCATTGTGATAAAAAACACTAGATAATGCCAACACTTTTCATTGAGGTTTGCTTCTGGTATTTATGGTATATTTTAGTACATTATGCTACTACACACAAAACCCCATAAATTACATGTCTTATAGCAATAACAATGTACTTTCATAGTTCTGGAGTCTGGAAAGTCCAAGATTAAAGTTCTAATATATCAGTATCTAATGTGGAAATACTTCCATATTCTTTTCTTTGTATCTTCACAAGGGAGCAAGAAGATGGGGGTTCTCTCTGTCCACTTTCATAAGGAAACTAATTCTCCATCAATAACCCCATCTCCAAATATTGGGATTCAGTTTTAATTTATAAATTTGGTGCAGAAACAAATATTCAGTCTACTGTATGTTCTGTTCTGGAGAAAGTTCTATGTATTCCAAGGAGAATGTGTATTTTTGCTCTTTGCTAGTGGGATATTCTATAGATGTCTCTTTATGTCTACTAGTTTAAGGTTTTATATTTTCTTTTTGATCTTCATCCTAGTTGTTTATTAAATGATAAAAAGTAAAGTACCTAGGAACACAAAAACACAACACAAAAATGCCTTCCTCACACCTCTGTTCATTGCAGCACTATCTACAATAGCCAGAATCTGGAAACAGCCCGACTCCCATTTATTGAGGTTAAAGGGGAGGGGGAAAACTGGATGAATGGCAATGGGTAAACAAGACCAAGGGAAAACAATTAAAATACAAATGGGAAATACTTAAAAGGCCTCTATCTACTTCACAGTGGGGGGAGGGGCACACCAAGCTGCACTCAGGGATTACTCCTGACTTGGGGCTCAGAAATTACTTCTGGCAGGCTTGTGGGGTCTATATGGATGCTGAATTTGAACCCAGAGCCTCTGGCAAACCGAGTACAAGGCAAATGCCCTATCCACTGTGCTATCACCTCTGGCCTCTATTAATGTTCTTTCTGCTGTGTACAGTGTGGTGAACAAATATTTTGAATAGACATAAAATTGTACCTTATAACAAATCACCTATTTATTTATTTTTTTAACACAGTGAAAAGCACATTTTTATGGATATGTTTAGGATAGAGGGGGTGGGTAGAGGGAGAGGAGGCAGGAAAGTAAATGTATTATATACAAAGAGAAATGACAGTGCTCCTCCCCCTCCTTAAATTCACCTATTTAGATAAAAGTTTCCTCAATTAAGTTCCTAGCCTACACAGTGGCCTAGGATTCATACAAAAACCAAGATCTCAAACCCCAGAGGCTGACTTCAACAACTGTGACTGAGCATAACTTCTGCATCAATACTGTAAGACTATATCTCAGACTCTGTCCTAGGACTGAGCAAAAACCAAGACCACTAATTACAGAAGACTGATTGCAACAACAGTGATGGAACAGAACTTCTAGAACGGTAAAAAACCAAAAACAAAACAAAACAAACAAAAAACCTCTCTCCTAGCCTTCGCCATATGACCTACACAAATAACATGATCTCCAGCTACAGAGGTAGAATGTCATCACCCACATCTGAGTGGAAAGTTACTGGCACCATAAAAAGAACTTGGGGTTTGGGGTATGTAAATGAGCAAGTATGGAACCTGTAGTTAGTTGTTCCCAAGGTCTCGTATGCTTCAGGGGCGGAGAAACCCTGTATCTCTTATGCCAAGGGAATTCCCATTCTAATTTCCCCATTGTTTACCATGCCTATGCAAAAAAAAAAAAAAAAAAAAAGGAAGAAAGAAAGAATAGAAAAGAATAAACACAACTATTTTTTTTTAAGAAGTTGCTAGTCTGTTATATCTCCAATTGAACAACGTTACTGGAATCATCTTAATCAGCCTCATAATTTGAGGGGGAGAAATGGGTGGTACTAAAACCATCCATTATTTCATTTGGTGGAAATAAAAACTGCTCAGACATGAATACCAAATCCAAAGTCAACGACAACAGAATTGATACCCAATCTACAAGAAGTTGTACAAGGGGGGACAGTTGCACTAGCATTACAGGGGTAAAGGAGGGAGATGTGGGATGCATGCTGGGAACAGGGGTGGAGGGAGGACAACATTGGTGGTGGGAATGCTCCTCATTCATTGTCACTATGTGGCTCAAATAATATTGTGAAAGAATTGTAATTCAATTTGACCACAATAAAAATTTTAAAAATTTCCTCAATTAAAAATAGTTAACATTTAATTTTTTAACATTTAAATTTTTAAAAATTAATTTAATTTTAAAATATGTTTACAATTATTATTTTTAAATACATAAAAGTTTCCAAAATAGCAGACAGAGGATACAGAATATTGGTTAGGGAGTAGTGGGTAACAAAATATGGGAGCACTGGTGGTAGAAGTTGACACTGATTGGTGTTGAAATATTATATACCTCCGTGTGTTGAATTCTGTTTTTAACTCCTTCATTCCATTTGTATGGACTCTCTTTGATATCCTTGGTCAGTTCATCTTTCAGTTGTTTGAATTGTTCTCCCAACGGTTGCCTTATTCTTTGATCATTGAATGGGAGCATGGCTTCAAATTCATCATTTATGAGGGTGGACATTTTGTTTAAGCTTAATGATTTGAGAGTTGTGCCCCTACCTACCAGAATTTTGTTTCTTAATTGTTTTTAAAAATTTGTGGGCCCTGTGATTTCACATTAAGATTCTCAATTGTCTAAGACCTAAAATGTTTCTTTGTATTTCAGCAGACTGCTACTCTATATAATCTGTTAATCTAGCCATGTCAGTACTCTAACCTGCTACTTCAGTATTGATACTTTTGAGGTTCAAATCTTGGCAAATTCTGCTAGTATATTCCATCTCAAAATAATGACAATTTCTTTTCTTTCTTTTTTTTTTTTTTTTGGTGCCACCACATTGGTGCTCAAGGGTTATTCCTGACTTTGTACTCAGAAATTGCTTCTGGCTCTAGGGACCATATGAGATGCCAGGGATCCAACCTAGGTCCATCCAGAGTCGTCCTCGTGTAAGGCAAACACCTTACCACTGTGCTACTGCTTCAACCCCCCAAATAATGACAATTTCTGATGGCAAGATTTAAAATCTGATTGTAATTTTTATCCCCTGAGAAAGTGTCATTTGAGCTTTTTTCTGATTAATCTGGTAGTATCTTGAAGGTTTGTATAGTTCCTTTGAATCTGAATGCTAATCTAGCTAGACAGAGTATATTTGGTGAGGTGTTCATTTCCTTTTAATATATCCTTATATATTCTCTGGCTGGGTTGATAGATTTGCTATACATCTTATCAGTTATTTTTATCTTTCTGCTTTCTGTCTCTATTTTTCTCTATCTTTAGATTTGTCATTTTGAGCATAATGGGTTTTGGAGTTTTCCCAATGGGTTCTATTTTCACTGGGACACTTCTGGTCTCTTGGGTCTTGGTTCCTGCAATCCTCAGCTCTGGGAAGTTCTTATCAATGATTTCTTTACCTATTATTTCTTCATCACATTTGCCTTCCTGTTCTTCTGGGTGATTCTTATATTGTTCCCCTTGAACCCATATCATAGTTCTCTGATATGCTATTATTTCAGCATGAGATGTCTTTTCAGAGTATTTTCCACCTGCTGTTTTCTAGTTGTTTCCTCCTTCTAATCCTGGAGCTTTGCTTGACGTTTTGCTCAGCTTTTGTTAATTCTGCTATTCAGAGTGTCTGTTGACATTTTTTATGACTATAGTAGTTTTGCTTACTTCTTGTGCTTTGCTAACTACCTCTGCTATTATTTCTTTGAACTCATTGAACATCCACATTGTAGTGTTAATAAAGTCACTGTCTGAGGTTTTATTGGCGTTGTATATGTCTTTGGTAATATTGGCATTACTTTCTGACCTTGATAAGCTTATATGTGTTTTCCCCCATTGGTTTTCTAGTGTTCTTGCTATGCTGGGAGTGAGTTTTTGTATTTAATACCATTGAAAAATATTGAGGGATTAGGCTCTGTCTTTTCTGCCCACTTTCACAGAATAACAAGATGAATAGCTTTCCTAGCACATAATTTTCTGAGTAAATCTGTCATGCAGCTACATAAGCTGCCATGCACTCAGGAGCTGTGATGTGGGTCCCTAATATGACACAGGCCTGGTTTGGAGGCTATTGGTACTCACCTTGCAGAAAGGAGCTCTGCCTCCAGATTCAGAAAAGGCCCAATGATGTCAGCTGAGGAGCAGCAGAAGGTAAGATCAAAGTAAATTTTTAACTGCTTGAATTTTTCAACACTCATGAGCTTTCATAAGGTTATAAAATACAGTTCAATGACAACCAGGAGCATCTGTCTTGGGGTAAGTGAACACCAGACAAATTGAAGCCTGGAGCTGGAGATGCTGATATGTGGAATAGAGGAGGAACAACCTAATCGTGGTCCTTGGGGTAGTTATAAATAGAGGTTACACTGAAAATAAGCATGTAATTAGAGATGACTTTTTAAATTATAAGCCAACACCCTAACATTTAAAAAATCCCTCTAAATGATGTCTTTCAAAGAAACATCTTTAGGTGTAATCTGACACTATGTAAACTATATCAGTATTATTGTAGATATGGGATTGCCCAAAACTCAAGTAGAAGTCTTCTTTGGGGCTTCTCCTCAAAAGAAGATGATGATATTTATTCAAAATTCCACTTTTTCTAGTGGTCAGACTTCAAGAAAGATCACTGCTGTCAAGAATCTCAGTATTTTATTGACAAGAACCTGAAACTTACTAACCTCTGATGTTTAACCTCTCATGGTACCTTTTATGGCAAGCAGGTACCCAATAAATACAATAAATACCTTCAAGGCAACCATTCAGCCTCTTTTCAGAAAGTTCTGATTGTCATGAAGTTTACATTGACTTTTGAATTAGGTTAGCCTCTATCCACATGTTACAATGGAATATGGGGCAACATTATCTAAATTTCAAGCATTTATGTATATACTCTCATCATTTTGTCATTTTACTATCTCCAAATATCACTGGTGTTATTAGATTACATCTTTCTTTCAAAGTATCCAATTTCCTTATGTAAATAAATTTGCTTTAAATAAAAATTGTATTATCTTTCTTAGTAAGTAAGCACTTAAAAGAAAGGCTAAGAATATAATCTTAAGTTCAATTTAGGAACTATTCCTTAACTTGGGTGCTGAGCCTGGAAGTCTCTTTTATTGTTGCAGCTGAAACAGAAGATTAATGTTAGAGGGATAATAGCATTATAAAAATGTGTATTTCTTGGCGTAATTCATAAGATCAAGAGAATTTAAAGGACAAGCCTTTTCCACCAAGTGACCTACTGTCATTTACATCACTGTATATTACTACTTAGAAGTACCTTCTGAGCCTCTAGTGGGAAAGTGGTCACATTGGAACCCACAGGTGAAGTGGTTAAATTGATCAGATTTAGGTCACAGTTTTGCCACATTTCCTGACTCTCTGATCCTAAATACTTCAAAATCTGTAAACCTTACTTTTTAAAAGTTTTAACTTGGAATAATATCTCTATTATTATATATAAGGTATCTCTAAAGTATGCCTTCTTATATACAGTTGTTCATATATCTAGGTACAGACTGCAGGATCATTTCGCTTTCAGCTTGAATTAATTCAGCCTTTGAACACTAAGTTGTGTTTATACACAACTAAAGTTTTTTGACCTCAGTACTTTGAGCCAGATTCCCAACAGTATTACATACATATACCTCTAGGGAGAATTTGGCATTCATTCTGATAAACAAAGTCACCCCCTTCTCTTTTATCTGGTGTTTAAACATTTGCTTACCTTCCTTTCCTACCCTGTTGTGGGGTAAAGAAGTCAAGTGGGCAGATCTGAGCTATGAAGACAATGAATGAACATGCAGTGTTTTGTGAAGCACGGACAAAAAGGAAAGTGTTTTGCGAAGCACGGACAAAAAGGAAAGTGTTTTGCTCAATATCTTCTGTACTTCACACACTTTTTTCAGATTTCTCTTTGAATAAACACACAACTCTGTAAGGTAGGTATTAACCCCATTCTATAGAGAAATCTGCATTTTTTACAATTCTTAAAATATTTTTTCGTTATTTTGACTTGATATGTTTTGATAAACACATCACATTGTTTTCTATTTCCTCTTTAAAATTTTTAAAAATAAAGTAATACTACTCTCTTGCTCCCCAAACATTGCTGCATTCCTGTCTCATGAGTTGCTTTATAATGGAAGTCATCCTACTATAATTTAGCCAATTTCCTATTGCTGACTCTGTGTGTTATTGTGGTTTATAAATTTATTTTCCCTAATAAATTTTGCTGTTAGGAACATCTGCATACAAGTTATTATTTTGTTTTGGAAGTTTCCCCAAACTGAAATGACTACATGAAAGGCGAAAATATTTTTCATGGTTCTCTAGAAAAATTAGTCAACTGCTCACCAAAAGGACTATGTGTCATCTGAGAGTAAAAACTAAATTTGTTGTAGTTGAAAACAACAACTAATACAACTTAATGCTCCCAAAACTAATGTCTTCATTCATTAAATATCTCAGTACTTGATAGGTGGCAGGCACTATGCCAGGGGCTGGGGTCAGGGATGAGCAGGACTGAGTGACTAGTCTGGCGTTTCAGGAAAGAAGGAGGAAACCATTCAATAGGTGAGGTCCTCTGGCTAGAGGGCGAGGACTGTGTCCCTCTAAAATTACAAGTGGAAAACTAGAAGTGGAAAAGGTTGGAGCTGTTGAGCATCGCGAAGGCAGCGCCAAGGCTGCAAGGCTTGACCCGGCTTTGCGCAATGAGTAAGAATTTGCGCGCGTAGTGGCTATTTGTTTTGGTGTCACTGTTTATGGGACAAAAATTCCCACTCGTGTCCCGGAGA
Source organism: Crocidura indochinensis (assembly GCA_004027635.1). NCBI lineage: Eukaryota > Metazoa > Chordata > Mammalia > Eulipotyphla > Soricidae > Crocidura > Crocidura indochinensis. The sequence goes on along the minus strand of PVKC010032553.1, from coordinate 5,575 downwards.
GCTTAGGAGAAGCTTCCAACGTCCTTAGCCTCTAATCATCTTCGTGGAGGAGGAAAGAAAGAGGTGTGTTTGGGGGGAGGGTGTCTCCCAGACTGGGGTCCCTGGGGACTCCGAGTGACCTCTGGATTGGTAGGAGTGGACCAGCCAGCTGCGCGCCCCCCGGGGGGCGGGATGACGAGTGCTTGAAGCCCAGTTTCAGGGGAGTCCGCGCGGCTAGCCGGGAGAGCTGCAGCGGGCAAGGGCTGGAAAGCCGGCAGCGGGGACGCTCAGAGCGGAGCTGGACTCCGCACAGTCCCGGCCCCGAGAAGGGCGGAGCTCGGTGCCCGGGCAGCGAGGCTGCACTGGAGGGGCCCGACGGCGGGTGCTGAGACCTGAACCTTGGCCTCGGGAGACCAGAGTCCAAGCTGATCAAGGAGACTCAGCAGGCCTGACTGTCCCTGGTGATGAACGCGGACCTGGGCGCCAGGTAGGATCAAAAGAGCCAAAAGTGTCCCAAAGCGGGAGGCGCCAAATGAAGGGTGCAGGTCTGAGCAGGTCAGCCCAAGAACATTTGGGGTGGTGCTTAGGGACATAGTCAGGGCTTCTATAGCTCAGTTGCCCCCCAGAAGGGGCAGTGGGATGCCCTTGTTGTTGAGCATCGGTGAGCGCCAGGAAGCAGGCTGTATTTTGTGCCTCTACTGTGTCCCTACTTGTGACACTGTTAGAATTCCAACATATAGTTTGCTATAAGGAGGAAAGAGGACAAGATCTCTGGTTTGGGTCAAACCCCCATCTACATTGAAAACCATGACTCAGTGGCACTGAATTTGGCTGTAGTCTGTCTTGAGATCTGATCACAATTCTCTGAGAAGAAAGTATGGAATGGGTGGAATCGTATTTATTTTTTTCAATCATATCGAAAGTGTAGATTCATAACCAAGACATGTATATGATTTTAAGAAATAGAATATGACAAAAGTTTATCTTTCTGAGATAATGCTTACTTAGTTTTAGTGTCTTATATCTCCCTAAGTAACTTTAGTCTGAGTTTCCTACTTTTCTTGTTCTTTGCTTCCCTCCCACCTTTTGAATCTTTATCTCATCTCTATCTAATCAACGTACCAAAAGAAAATTACGTCCTCAGCACTGCCAAATCCCATCATCATTAGAAGTCATTGCTACCCCCAATTTCTGCTGTTTTCAAAGTCTTTCACTGGGTTGGTCCTTGAGGTACGGAACTCATGACTTCAATACCCTCATCTTCTAAATAAATGAGAGGTCCCTTCATGTACTTGCCTTAACACGTCTAGCAACTCTAGGAAAGGAGAGCAGTATACTATGAACAAAATGAATTAGTAAGAAACAGCCATAGCATTAAAACATTTACCAACATCTAAGGGAACTCTTATCAGCCATATAAGGACAGGGAAGTTTGTGATTTCTATAATGACAGCAAAATTAGGGTACAGTGGTGTACGAAGGAGAATGGAAGGTTCTAAGAAATAAAAGTGTTAAGTAAAGATTTGGAGGGTTAGGAGTTGGTATAAACTGACTCTTGAAAGATGGATTATTTTATACTATAGACAAAGGAGAGAGAGAGAATTTAATTGAAAAGGGATTCACATGCAAAATTAAAAGCAGAGAAATAACATGTCAAGGGTCATGACCTACAAGAGGCTCAAATAACTTAAGAGTAAGGAGAAAGTAAGAGCTGTATGAGAGACAAAGATGGAGTGGTGGGCAAGCAGTCACAGAAAATCTGCTTCTGTCACCTGGATGGGATGGCTGTTAATAGCATCTTTTGAGGTTATATAGACAAGGTTTGAATCACCTCTCTGATCACTACTAGTTGTGTGAACTTTATCTAGTAACTTAGTTCAAATAAGAATAATAACACTATACCTATTTCATAGGATTTTTACAAGTATTGTAATGTAGTACCTCAAACAGACTGCATATTCGTTATGTTAGCTATCATTTTTATTATTTATCCTAGGGTAAGTTGAGTCATTTTAGGGTTTAAGTAAAGGAATTATTTGGTGGACATTTTTGTTTTGAGAACATTCTGGATACTTATGGATGCAGGGCAAAAAGGCATTAAGCTTGGAGCATAGCAGTCACTTAAAGAACTTTTGATCACTTGGATGGTTAAGATGATGATCAGAATCATGGTTGCCATGGCAGTGGCCAATGAGAAGAGAAGCAAAATGCATGAGTGATCTTCAAGGCTGGCATCACAGAATGCAGTAACTCATTTGGCATAGACATTCTGGTCTGTCATTCTTTGATTTTGTCTTGCAAATGATCTTAGAATAGACACAAGAGAAACCCAGAATAAACCAGAACTGGGGATCATGTTTCTAGGAGGTACTTATCACTCTTAGAGGGCTTAATGATTGGTTGCTCCAAATGTCTTCTTAAGTCAAAAGTCTTCTTGACAACTTCTATGTAAAGCACAAAACAGAAACATGCAAGTCTAGCTGAAAATATTATCTTTCATAGAAAAAGTTACTTTCTGTCTTTTCTCCTCTATATAATCCACTTTAAGAAATTCAAGAATTTCAGGGAGAACAAACATTACACTTCATCTATTTGCCTTAGTGTTGAACAATAGAATCTTCACTCATGTTGCTTATTTTGATTGCCTGACTCTAGCTTGATTAAATTTTTTTCTCAAGAATTCTTCCACAATCCCATAAACACTGGATAACATGCATATGTTAAAGTTGGTGAAAACTATATGTTCCCTCTTTAGTAATTCACTGTAATCTTGGAAATCACGACAATCATTCATAAGACAGAAAATAAAAAGATATGTGTTCTCTGGAAAATGACTGGGTTTTATACCTGCTTTCATGTGTGGATCCTTGGAAATTTAAATTGATTATTGAGATAATAGTTGAATTCGGTTCCTAAAATAGTAGTATCATTACTTAAACGCATGTAAATAAACAAAAATTATTATAAGGCTGAGTCCATGAATGAGGTGACAACAGGTAAATAAAAAAATTAGCTCTATCAGACAATAGAGATGGTCAAAAGGACCAGCCCATGATGTGAAGCTTATCACAAAGAGTGGTAAGAGCAGTTAGAGAAATAAATACACTAATAACTACCATGATAATGATAGAGAGATAAGTACAATGCCTGTCTGGAAGACTGGCAGGGGATGAGGGAGGAGGAAATGGGGCAATGGTGGCAGGAAAGTTGCACTGGTGAAGGGGGTATGTGTGTATTTTATGACTAAAACTCAATTAGGAACATGTTTGTAACCATGGTGCTTAAAGAAAGAAATTATATTAAAATAATAATAAATAATAAATTTAAATAAGAAAAAGAAAAATTAGCTCTATCTCTGTCATGTTGTCTAAATTCTTTAAAGTATACTTTACTTCTCCATAACATTGCACAAAATAGCTAATACCTTAAATCTTTCTTCAGTAGATATTATTCTAATATATATAAAACTGAAATTACGTATGAATGAATTCTATCACTGGCTTATGGAAAGTGTTTAATTGGCCTAAATCTTTGCTTCAGATTCTGAGGTCTTTACATTAGGGTCGGGGAGGGTTAGTGACGATTTTTTAGGTCAAATAATCTGTATTGGTTGACTTCTATGTGTTTTTCATCTATAACGACAACCCCCTCCACTCCCTCACCCAATCAAATGGAAACCTGTTTTCCACTGGTAATGCTTATCAGTGTGGATGGGAGCAAAGGTAATACAATACCTGCAGAGAGGAGTCTAATTTTAGCTATCCTTCTTTCAACGAGTCTTCCCATCCAGGCAGGCAAAATTATTAAGAAATAAGAAAATGGAGTGATTTGACTCTCTCCTATGTTTTCTGCTAGTAGAGTTCTTAGCAAGCCTGCTTCTTGTTTATCTTTTTTTATTTTGTTTATTTGTTCTTGTTATCTGTGCATCATGTAGGAAAAAAACTACAGAAATTGTAAAATTCCTCCTAAAATGATATCCTCTTTGTTCTTTGAAAAAGTTTTTCTCGAGGGGCCGGGCGGTGGCGCTGGAGATAAGGTGCCTGCGCTAACCTAGGATGGACCGTGGTTCGATTCCCCCGGTTCCCCATATGGTCCCCCTTGCCTGCCAGGAGCGACTTCTGAGCAAATAGCCAGGAGTAACCCCTGAGCGTCACCGGGTGTGGCCCCCCCCAAAAAAAAGAAAAAGTTTTTCTCCTCTTAATGGAAGTTAGTAATTTAAATAATTATTTAGCTTTCATATATTCTTTTAAAATATTCTGTAATTAAGCATAAGTCGTTAGTTCAACATTAATTCATTGAATACCACCTGTATCCCAGGCATTGAGTTGTACTGTGTACTCAGATACAAGCGTGGTGACTAGATTTCCAATAAACAGCCCTGATGGAAGAAGGTTCCTAAAGCAAAGTTCAGTGCTCAACCACATCCACATTCGGGCCTCCTCATCTCTACTCCTATAACCCTAGACAGAAAGAGCCATTTCGTTCTGAGTGTTTGTTGACTGAAAAAATTATGGAGAGAAGGCAGTGAGGAAAGTAAATGTGTCTCTCTACACTCTTAGAAAAACTGAAAGATGTTAACTGAAGTCAGAGAGGAAATATAAGTACAGGTGGTATCATTTATATGTGGTATTTTGAATAACTGGATAACAGGATACAATGGTTTATAATGGGGATATCTAGATTACTTTGGCCCTAGCGAAAAGGGAGGAGAATGAAAGAATGGAGAGGAGAGAGAGAGAAAGTCACCTGAGAAGTAATGGAGGGGCAGAGGTCAGGGGAATTCAAATAAATTAGTAGTACTGAGTAATGTTAGAGATAATCTAGGGAGATTTTGGTCTATGGGCCACACTTAGATAGCCCAGTTTTAAAAATTAAAAAAATACAATTTTTTTAAAATTTCTATCACTTCTTTTTCTGTCACTTTTTCTTTCTTTTTTTTTTTTTGTTTTGTTTTGTTTTTGGGTCACACCCGGCAGCGCTCAGGGGTTACTCCTGGCTCCATGCTCAGAAATTGCTCCTGGTAGGCACGGGGACCATATGGGGCACCGGGATTCGAACCGATGACCTTTTGCATAAAAGGCAAACGCCTTACCTCCATGCTATCTCCCGGGTCCCTTTTCTGTCACTTTTTCAATATGAAATTTCTGCTCCTTAGGAATCTTCAGGTTGCCCTTAAAAGTATCAGTTTTAATTCTCTAATTTTTGTGTAATGTTACATATGAAAAAAAAACACAAATTAAAAGGAAAATAAAATTAAAAAATTGACAGCCAGTATGACAAAAAGCTAACAGCTTTACTATCTTAAGAGCTTGTTAAACTTAATAGGAAGGATATGAACACCATTGTCCCTAAACAGTTGTCAAATTATGTGACTTTTTTTTTTTTTTTGCTTTTTGGGCCACAATCTGAGACACTCAGTGGTTAATCCTGACTATGTATCTATGTATTCAGAAATCTCTCCAGACTCAGGGGACCATATGGGATGCACCAGATCTAACCAAGGTTGATCCTGGATCCTCCCCGTGCAAGGCAAATGCCCTACTGCTGTGCTATCCCTCCAGCCCCAAATTATGTGAATGTTGTTGTTGTTGTTGTT
>PVKC010032552.1:0-14155 GCA_004027635.1 Crocidura indochinensis | reverse complement strand
CTTGTTTTTATTTTTTTATTTTGTTTTTTGAACCACACCCAGTGAAACTCGGGTTATTTTTGGCTATGTGCTCAGAAATCGCTCCTGACTTGGGGACCATATGGCATGCTGGGGGGTCGAATCATGGTCCATCCTAGGTTAGCAGATGCAAGTCAAGTGCCCTACTGCTTGCATCACTTCTCTGGCCTACTACCGCTGTCTTTTGAGAGAGTCTAATGTATAAGTCATATTAGTACATGAAGAAGAGACAAGAAAAGCTACATATTATAATAATATAACAAATGTCAAAGCAGATTAATGAGGATGATATAAATAAAAATATACATGTTTTTGAACTCAAAAGACAGTATCTAAAATTTCATCAAATATGAAGAAAGTAATGAATAGAGATAATATAATTAACCTTATTTGGGGAGTAAAGCATATAATATTAATATCACATGATGAAAAGTTATGTAAAATAATTTCCCAAATAAATTATACACCACAGAAAAAAATTTAAAGCAAAAATCTTGATATTTCTTCAACCCTCCTTATGTATGTCCCTCCACATATTATCAATATTAACATATTTTACTTCTTATTTTTAATCACTATTAATTTCAAATAATATAAAATGTAAAAGACTTCCAATGTTATTATTTTTTCTGATTTATTTCATTTATGAAAATATCACTAACCTATTTCAATGATCTCAAACCTAAAATTTTATCTTTCTACATTTGTTATTGTATAAACAAATACCAATTTTCTTATCCAATCATTTGTTGAAGGCATCTTCAGTTTTGGTGTCAACCTGGCAGTACTCAAGGCTACACCTGGCTCTGCATTCAAAAATAACTTTTGGTAGAATATGGGAATCATGTGGGATGCTAAAGGATAGAACTGAGGTCAGCCACAACCCAGGCAAATGTCCTACCTGCTGTATTATCATTCCAGTCCCATCTTTCTTTTCTTGAATGAGCTTTTATTTTTAATTGTATAAGTTTAGATTTCAACCCTTAATTATATGGATATGATGCAAATAAGTTCCTATGTTCAATAGGATTTATTTTCATGCTTTGGGGAAATAGAATCCCAACATATCTTAATTTTCATATTTCATAATACTACATATTTATTTTATTATATGCAATTTATGATTTATGATCCTATACCTTGATATTTAAATTACATTATTTGTTAAATTATTTGTTTTGTTTTAATTTTGTATAAATAATATTTTTGAATAATTTTAAAGATGAAATTAGAGAGTAGTGTTGTATAATTCCTTTGCATATGACTATTCAGTTATCACAACATTGTTTGCTGTAGAGATTCTCTTTTCAACATTGAGTAGATATAGATTCTTCTTTCTACAGTAACTACTAATATGTATGTGATTTTCTTTTTGAGCTTCACTAACCCATGTTAGTAGAATGCCATACACTTTTAATTATTACTGCTTTATAGTATAGATTGAAGGCAAGGATCCAAACACTCATTTCCCTTTTTGTTCTTAAATATGCTGTAAACATTAAAGAATGTTATGATTCCATGCAAATCATAGAAGATTTTTGCTCCATTTCCTTAAAAATGTCATTAGTGGAAGCATAAGCAATTTTATGTGTGGAGCTTGATCTGGCACACAGTTGATTGAGTTTCCATCACTAGAACCTTGTAAGATCTTTGGCATTATTCCAAAGTATTCCCCAAATTCAAAGCCAGGAGAATATCATGGCCCAAATAACAGAAATAAAACATAAAATTTTTTTTCTTAAAAATATGTTTCGTATTGAAAAAAATTTCTATTTTATAAAATTATATTTTACCCACTTTATGCAAGTTAGTATTTAGTTTTGTTGTCTTTAAATATTGTATAGAAATTTGTTTTATATGTCTTTCACTGTCAAAGTTATTTCTTAATTATTTGAAGGTAAATTTTTTAGCTTTTATAAAAAAAATTTGGAGATATATTACAGAATTAAACTGAATCTCCCATAAATTTGATTAATTCCTTTTCTTGACATCTATGCTGAGATACACGGCACTAATTCAAAATGCTATATATGTATCTTTTTTGTTACATTGCTTCACACACTCTGCAGTATTTGGTAACAGCCAAATGTTAAATGATAAATAAATAGATAAAAAGTAACAGTATATATATATGTATATATATACTGTTACTTTTTATCTATTTATTTATATATATATATATAATGGACTACTATTCAACCCCAGGGAAAATAAGTGATAATATAGCACACTGAAACTTGATTGGATAAGAAGTTTATCATGTTGAAAGCAATCAGTCAGAGGATAAATAGAAACACCAGATTTCTTATTCTGTTGTGATTAATCTGAAAATAAAGCAAGGGTATATGCAATATGAGTTGATAAAAAAAATACCCGAGTAATTTCAATACTGAACTAAGAGAACCAGGTCTAGGGTGAATAGGAGGAATAGGAGGGAGCAATGCTGAGATGCTTTGGAAATATCAGACTATGGAGGTGAAGGTCTTTGGCACATTCATGGTGATGAGTTGAGGTAACTATGTACAAACTTTTAATGTCAACTCTACTATAAGTAGTCAAACAAAACATCATCTTCATTATCATCATCATAAAGACATATCTGTGGCAAATAACAAAGTCTATTGTTTATCCCATTTTTTATATTTTTTCTAAATAAAATATTTTATATATATTTTATATATATATATATAAAATATTTTATTTATACATATATATATATATAGGCTAGATTCTTGGTTTTATTTTGGGACAGATTCTGCAATGGGTAGAAGTTGCTCCTGGCTTAGCACTCAGGAATTGCTTCTGTGTATACTCAAGGGAGCATATAAGATTATAGGGATTAGACTTTGACCATCTGTGTGCAAGAAAAATGCCCTACCTGATTACTATTTCTCTAGACCAGCAATTGTTCAGTTTTAAACAATGACATCTAGGAAACTGGCAAAAGTACTATCATCTCTAATTTATTGAGTGAAACTTTAAGTATCATTAAATGAATAAAGTGACAAAATAAGCTATAACGCATATTTAAATAATAATTCTGCAGTATCATATTTTATCATTTATAATTTTTACAAAAGAGGCACATTATTTCATCTGCTTATGAGTTCTCAAAAGCATCAAAGGGCGTAAAACTCACAAAGTAGCTTAGCTACAATTTTATCCTATCTGTGACCCAGAACATTACAACAGCTTGTGCAGCATAAAAGGGCATGGAAAGATAAACATCCTTTGCAATTATATAACAATAAATGAACCATAGCTGATCAGCATTATGATGGGATGTGTGTTGAGAGAATTTATTTAGTCTTTTAGTCATTTAGGAGGATTTGCACAGAGTAAGTTCATTGGGCATATGGGTAGCATGTGTTCAAGGACTCCCTGCAGCATTAAAATGACACATTATTTTAAAATATAGTACACCATGATTGTTATTTTCTTGAACCTAGTGAGAAAAATAAATCTATTTTTGTGTATACAAATTTCTGAGAAATTAATCAACATAGTAAAAAGAATGATGGAAAGTAATCAAGTATTCTTTTAACTGTGAAACTCATGAATTAGAATAGCAATTTCATTTATAATATGAAAGATATTTTTCATTTACTTACTATAAATTTTATTTGATTTTATATATTTTGCTTCAGATAAAAATTTAGTGCCTTTAAATTATATATGATTATATATATAATATATATATTAATAATATATATTAATATATAACAACTTATAGACTTATACACTATTTTAAATAATATCACATGCAATACCTTTATATAAATATTTGCACTGGAAATTTTGGAATAATTAAGCAGATTAATTCTATTAATTCCATATTAATCCATTAACTTATCTTTCAAGAATATTCACTTAATGAAATTGTAAAAATACTCTGCTTGCAAAAGACCCTGGTTTACCATGTGTATTTTCTTATGTCTCACCAGGAGCAATGGTTCTGAGCAAAGACCCATAAATCATTACTAAGAACAATACAGTGTGCCCCAAAACTGAAGGGAACAAAACAAGCACTTAGAAATACTGCAAATATTTGTTCATGTACTGTTACAAATTTTTTGTGCATTAATATATTACTGAAAATGTTTATCTATTCTTCAGGGGAAAACAATAGAAAGTGGTTAGAGCTTGATTTTTTATGATAATATATTTATTTAAACACCATGATTACAAACATGATTGAAGTTGGGATTCAGTCATAAAAAAAAAGAAAACACCTTCACCAATGTAACAGTCCCATCACCAAGGCCCTCATTTCCCTCCTCCTCCAATTCCTGCTTGTATTCCAGACAGAATTTCTACTAGCCTCACTCATTGACGTTTTTATGATAGTTCATGGTGTAGTTATTTTTAGAACTACACTCACCACTCTTTGTGGTGAGCCTCTAATCATGAGCCAGTCCTTTTGGCCCTCATCTCTGGGAATTATTTCAATAATAATTATTATTTTTTTAAACCCATAAATGAGTGAGACTTTTCTGTGTGTCTCTCTCTCCTCTGACTTATTTGCATGAATTTAGGGATCATTCTTGGAATTACTCAAGGCCTTATATGTGTTGCTAATGATGTTGCCCTTATGAAAAACACCATAATTATAGTACTATATCTCTATCCTCAAATATTGATGATTTGAAGCATGCATATATATTGAACATAAAATCCATAATGTTTCACTAGATAGACCAATATTTCAACCTTTGAAATAACTGGTTATATAAAAATTCCTAAAATTTAAAATATTTTTATCTGAAAAAGCAATTATTTTATAGTACACTTAGATATAAAGTATATTCATATTAATATGGCAAATATGGTTTAAAATAAACAAGATGGAATAAAATATACCTGAGTTCTATTCAGATACATTTTTCTAGTTCTAGTCACATACACTTTTGTTAAAAATATTCTTATAGGGGCCGGAGAGATAGCACAGCTGTAGGGCATTTGCCTTGCACACAGCTTAGCTGATCCAGGACAGATTGTGGTTCGATTCTGGACATACCTTATGGTCTCAGAGCCATATGGGAGCTCTTTCTCAGCACAGAGCCAGGATTAATCCCAGATAACCAAAAATTAACAAAAACTGCTCTTGTTAATATATCAAGTTATGCATAGTAATTATGCCATGAAAAAGAGCATACCTACTGGAAAGATCCAATTGTAATTAAGTCTATTCTATATTTATTAAATTACATTGTAAACAAATTTATTACTTATTTAATCTAATTATTTTTTATTTCTTCTAATCATCCTACAATTGCACTTTTGTCTTGGAGTTATATTTACTTTAGCTATGTTGTAAAGTTACTACTTAAATGCTAGTATGCACTTATTAGATTCAAGAAATATTAAATATAAAAACAAAAGATAAAGATTCCCAAATAGCCAAGTGTTTCAATATAAAATAAAATAATCAGAAATCTATTCTGAAAACTTAATGACAAGCAAATTAGTGATCAATGTAGCATAAGTGCTAACTCTAAGAAAAGTTTTGCTTGTTTTACTTAGTGAAAAAATAAAAATAACTTGATAAATGTTTATGAAATGTATCTATTTGACTCCAGTTAAGTAAACCAAATTAAAATGAAAGAAGATATACATTACTTCAAACTAAAATTATATTGACAGCTAAGATGCTAAACATTACTTTTTGTAAGGGAAAAAATTCATGATGCATAGAAAAAAATAATGATTTCCAGCTAAATATGTAACTCATCAGACATGATTTGATGTTAAAAGCCTATTACATTATTGAGATTAAGGATAAACATAAGCTTCACAAAGTGAAATATAAAATATCAAATATACAAATGTAAATATATAAATATTTTTATCACTTGATATCAGGAAAATCGAATAGAATCAATTTTTCGATTTAAGAAAAAAAATTTAGGGCCAGAGCAGTAGCATAGCTGTAGGGCACTTGCCTTGTATGCGGCTGTTCCAGGACAGACCTGGGTTCGATCTACAGCATCCCATGTGGTCCCCCCAAGCCAGGAGTGATTCCTGAGCACATAGCCAGGTGTAACCCCTGAGCTTTACCAGTTGTGACTCCAAATCCCCAAAAAATATTTTCTACAAAAAATATATTTCTTAAGAAAATAGAAATGATAGAATTGTACTTTCTACAGCAGGTACATGGAAGTTGAAGGGGGTTTGAATGCTAAAACAGTGATCAAAGAAAATCGAACACTCTGGTGGCATATGTAGTAATGGAGCATTGCATGCTTGGGACCTGATCATTAATAGTATTATTAATTCACAACACCATAAAATATTTAAAGACAGACTTCCTATTTTTTACAATAATGGGGATATGGTGGAAAATAACTCATATTTTGGTGGAAGTATAAACTGGTTTAGTCTCATGAACAGTAGTACTTTTAACTCAAACTATTTATTAGAATATGAACTACATTTATAATTTGTCTAGATTATTGTAGAGGAGAAAGTTGCCTATTTCAAGTCTACAACAGGAATAGTAATCATACCAGAAATTTTTAATTATATTAAAGACAGTATTCAACTCAAAATTTCTACTGGCCAAAGACAAACAAACGTTTAAAGAAAAATAAACTAAAATAATTATATTACGAATTGTCATATCTGAAGTTTTGGTTTGGTGTCTCTATAGTTTGGTGTCTATAGGGAGAGCTCTGAAGGAGTGGTGAAGCAGAGAAATTGAAGAAACAGAAAATGTGGGTGATGGATGCAGCAATCATGGCTTTGGCAAAGAAGTTGTTTGACCCTTACTCTCCTCAAGATTTTGCCAACTTTCAATTAAATGGTGAGTGTACCCATGTTTTTCAAGACTTGGTTTGTATGTCTTTCAAGAATGAATGAGTTTGTGGAAATGACTGGGTACAGATATGGTGATTGAAGTTGTCCTCTCCTTTTACATTTTTTATTTTTTATTTATTTGGTCACAATAAGGTGTCCTTTAAAGGTAACTCCTGGCTCTGCACCCAGGAATCAATTCCTGGAAGGCTTGGAATACCATAGAGATGCCCAAGATGGAACCCCAGACAGCCACGTGTGAACAAAATGCCTTCCTGCCATCCTATTGCTCTGGCCTCTGTCCAGTTATTTTAAAGCTAGTTTTAAGTCTTTGTGAATTCCCTGAGCTTTTGTTTATTTTTTAAGCCTTTCTTTCAAAGTCTTGCCAGCAGCCAAAACTGAAGTCATTAACAGAAGTACCACGGCTAAATAGGAAAACCTTTAGCCTTTTGCGTCTTCGTTATAAACAACTAGAATCTTGTTGGAGTTTCCACAGTACAGGAATCCCCAAAATTCAGTTCAATAAACCAGAGCTAAAGTGTAGTGTTGACCTCAAGTGAAAGTCAAAATTATCTCTCCTATCCATCCTACCTATTACCATAAACAGAAACCTCATTGATCATCCAACTCTACTTCTTTCAAAGCTTTTTTTGTAGCCAACAACAACAACAACAACAACAAAAACACATTTTAATTAAGTTTCAGAGAGATAATCAAGAGGTAGGACACTTACCTTGCACAAAGCCAAGTTGGGTTCAAGCTCCAACATCTCATATAGTTCAACAACCCCAACTAAAAATTACACTGGAATACAGATCAGGAGAAAACCTTAAGCATTGCACGGTGTACTGAAAAGATTTGGGACATTGGTGGTGGCAATATTGCACTGGTGAAGGGGGGTGTTCTTTACATGACTAAAACCTGATCACAATCATATATATATATTTGGTTTTTGGGCCACACCCGATGACGCTCAGGGGTTACTCCTGGCTATGCGCTCAGAAGTCGCTCCTGGCTTGGGGGACCATATGGGAACCGGGGGATCAAATCGCGGTTCGTCCTAGGCTAGCGCAGACAAGGCAGGCACCTTACCTCCAGCGCCACCGCCCAATCAAGATGTTTAAATAAAGATTTTATATATAGAAATAAATTGTGAAAAAAAAAACAAGAAAAGAAAACAAGACATATACAAAAAAAAAAGAAAAAGATAAAAAGTTAAAATCTAAATCAGTGTTGACTTAATATCAGTTATATTTTAGAGTTAGTTTTCTTAAGGTCCAGAGTGATAGCACAGCGGTAGTGTGTTTGCCTTGCATGCATCTCATTCAGGATGAACTTTGGTTCAACCCCCATGCATTCCAAAAAATCCTCCAAATTAGGAGCTATTTCTGAGCGCAAAGTCAACAGTAAATCCTGAGTGTCACAGGATGTGGCCCAAAAAGAAAAAAAAAAGTTTGTAATCTTAATGAAAACAAATATGATTGGTTGGGTGGTTGACTTCTAATTTTTGCTTTAAAATATTTAATAAAATTGAGTTTTATTAAAAATTTAAAAGATCAGGTACTGGAGTGATGGTGCAGCAGCGGTAGGGCATGTTTGCATTGCACACAGCTGACCATATGGTCCCCAAACCAGAATTGATTTCTGAGGCATATAACCAGGGGTAAGCCCTGAGAGACACAGGGTGTAGCACTAAAACCAAAATAAGTAAATAAATAAATGATCAAAGTTAATATACATTCCATCACAGTATATCCAACTATAATTATGTACAATAAACATAAATTATAATGAATTATGTTTAAAATGAATGAATGATATTTTTTTAAATAAAATATAATTGAATTCTTATGTGTGTGCCATATAACTTCACTGGCATTGAATAGTGAGTATATATTTTATTACTTTGTAAAATAAGTTAACCATTTCTAACTGTTTTATATATTAATATTTATATACATTAAATAAGTAAAATTAGCATGAAAGAATTCTATGCCTATAATTTGAATAGCATAATTCAATAAATATATAAGTATAGATTTTTAGAATAATTTTTGATTTTTGACTATCTTGCTTTTCATATCCAGGTGAAACTTCTAATTACATATGCATGAAGTAAATTTAAAGGATTTTACAACAATTCAACTTGCATAATTAAGCATACAATTTTAAAACATAGCTCAATCATGAATAATTTATACATATAAAACAAGCATTGAATACTATGACTATGAATCTATAAAAGTAATATTTTAATAAATTTCTATGTAGAACAGTTTTTTACTTAGGATTATCGATTAATATAGTAAAAGGTTATCTAAAAGTATTTTGGAAACTTTAGTACAAACTATATATATACATAATCAATGTTGTCACATAAAGTTTTTATTAAGGTTTTTGTTTTACATTTGGATTGTATGTTTTCATTCTTTTAAAAGACCTTTAAACTTTTTCTACATTTATATACAATAGTATCAAATGTATGTCACCTATATAACTATATATGTCACATATATAACTATGACTAGTGCATAAATATTTTATATTTAGATGTATTTTAAAATAATATTTAAAAGAAAATGTAAGCTAAGATTCCAGATAAAATAATTTTAAAATAACCGAGTTAAAATGATGCAGATTAATTCACTAAACTGACAGAGATTTTGATTTATTGGATTTTGTAGATTAGTGAGTAATAAAATTAAGGAAAGTTCGGCATAAATGAATTTATGCTGACAACTATGGCTTAAATTATTTATGACACCCTTCACAGTATGCTAATGAATAGACTTTAGTATCCCATGAAACAGAATTTTGTTGTGTAGAAAACTAGCTTAAATATAGCAACTAATCCCCCCAAAATAATAAACAAAATAATCGTTGTAAGATTCTCTGCAGTTAATAATTTTAATTAGAAATTAGAATAATAGTAAAATAGAAATTTCAATATGTATTGATAACCTTAAATAAAATTCATTTTAAATGTTAATGTCTACCTTTTGTTATAAATTATTTATTTAGCAGTCTGTTCCCAAAAAAGTCTAATAACTTGCCTGAACTGTTATTAGATTTTCTTTTTTGTATCCCAGTGACAATATGAATGAATGGAAATAACATCTTAAAAGTAACCCTGAGTTTTATAACATAAAATCTAAAGACTACACATTTCTACCTCACAACAGGGTTTATGGATAACATATACTTATATGTAATTTTTAGTATGATTAATTTTAATCTTGCATTATTTGTGAGTTTAATAGTTGTAGCATAGCACTTAGTTTATCTATTTTGTATGTAAGTCAGAGGAGTTGAAAATTGTATTAAGGTACCAGGGTGAAAGAACAGTGAGTAGGGCGGTTTGCCTTGCACACAGCCAACCAGTGTTCAATGCATGGCATCCCATATAGATCCCTGAGCCTGCCAAGAGAGATTTCTAAGATCATAACCAGGAGTAACCCCTGAGGGCAGCTGAGCATAACACAAACAAACAAAACTTATTTAGTGTTAAATTCATATATGTCAAAACATACAGAAGCAATGTTTTGATGACTTATGTAAAATGTACAAATTATAAATATATAACAATTCTTAAAGTTAGAATTGAAAGTCTTTCAAAAGCTATTTATTTTTTCCCTCTTTGTTGAATATTGCTTTTGTTTATTTACCTAAATTATTCTCTAAAAGCTAAAAGTTTATTAAAATTTTAAATATAGTTTAGATGCAAGCTTAAAAATTATATTTTTGTATGAAAATGATCCTTTTTAAAAATCATTTTTCTCTTTTGTCAATACAAAAAACGTGCAATAGACTCTCTGGAATGTATTTGTAAGAGGGAAAACATTAGGATATATTAAGTACACAAAATATAGTGTGGTTATCAATAATTAAATGATGTTTAAGAGTGAGTTGAAAATCATTTTCCTTAGTTGGGATTTAAAGATAAATTATAATTAAAATTTTTGTTATAATTAGAATGAAGGATATTGTTTTTAAATAGTTTCTTTTACTAGGGCAACCAGAGAAAGCTCTAATGATTTTGAGGTTGCAAACTAAAGATATTGTTTTCCTCAGTTCTTGAACCTAGAATTCTAAGTCCTTATGTTTAGTTTAGTTTTATTTTTTTGTTGTTGTTTTCATGTAGGGACTCTGACTGTGTTCTAATAATAGTCATGATTCTGGGATAGTTTCAAATATCTGCAAGGACACAAAAATGTCAAATTAGACTTCTTTATAAAATTGCTCTTTAAAGCACTTGATATACAAGTATAGTTAGTTACATCACGAGGTACGAGATCTAGAATTACTAAAATACAAACTTTTCAGGAGATTATTTTAAGCCATACTATTAAAATTTTAATAATCATTTTTTCTAAGAATAAATAGCATTGTGTGAATTTTTAAAGTAAATAACACTGAAGAGAAGCAATTTTCTCTTCCCATTTGGAAATTTACATTTAGTGAATGTCTGTCTTCATAAGGACTTCTTAAATAATTTGAGTGAGTTCAGCTTAAATTGTATGAGAAGAATAAAAACATGAGTAAATTAAATGGACCCAAAGTATTCAAATAATTTATACACTAACAGCCATAATGCACTTTGTGTGATTATACAAATAAAATATTGGAATGTTGGCAAACATAAAAATAGAAAATATACAGTACTAGTTAAACATATCGGGGTTATGACACACTTTAATTTTGCAACATTTTTCTCAGGCCAAAAAAAATAAATGTTATATAAAGAACAATATGAATAAGTGTCTTTTCTAACATTTTTAAAATGCATTCATGTGAAAATTGAATAAAGAATGAAAGGTTGATAAGTTTGAGCAAATTATTCTATGGTGAAATAATTATTCTGAGAGGTGATTTTGGCAGCAAACCTGAGAACATTTTTTAATTCATCAAATAAATGTTTTATCAATATCACTGCTGAAGTCAAAGAAAATTATACTGTGCGCCTGAGTTAAAGCTAAAGCAGTGTGCATTTTGCCTTTTATGAGGCCAACCTGAGTTCAATCCCTGGCATTCTATATGGTTCCCCAAGCCTGCCATGAGTAATCCCTGAGTGCCACCGGGTGAAGATTCCCCCCCTCAAAAAAAATAATTTTACTGTGTTACTTTCCATGTTAGTGATCTACAAAGATAAAAATTGAATGTTATTAAATCATTATAAAGAAATGTTTCTCCTCAGAGGAATATAATTTAAGTTGGATATTATAGAACATTAACACATGCAATCACATTAACTTTATTGGATAATAATTATGTGGTCATATAGGTAAAATATTCTTTAGTTATTCAGCTGTAATTCTTATTAAATATATTACTTAAATATATCATATCTTGATACTTAATTGATTTCATATTGTGTCTCAAAATTATATTTGTGCAATACATTAAAATTTTAGTGGATATCTAAATAATAACTGTTTATATTGTTTGTCAGCAGATATTTAGCAGTCCCCTTTAAGTATTGTGGATATATTGCCTAATACTGAAAATGAATAGAAACTTGTTTGCAGGTTGATTCTGTTATTGATGGACTTTTCAGTGATAGTGAAAAGTGTACATAGAGAACCAGAGAGAATGTAGATAAATGCTATGAGAATTATCTACCTTACTGTGAAAAGTTTTACAATGAAGTTGTTAATGAGTGTTCACAGAGGATATCAGGGCTAATAAGATCTGCACAAGTTTCCATACAGTATAGATACAGATTAGTTTCCAACATCATTAAAATAGTCAACAAGCTACCAGTAAGGCACAGTTTATATTTAGGGAAATTAATCCCTGCCACAAAGAATTTTGGGGAACTGCAAATCAGATATCAAGATAAGAAAAAGCTCTCTACAGGAAATGATAAAAATCTCTTCTCAAGGCTCATGTTTTGACATTTCTCTCAAACAAATGCTCACGAAAGGCCTAAAGGCACACTCGAAGGATCGTTATTATACTATGATGCATATTCAGGGAGAGAAAACAGTTATCTAAAGAGAGAAGACTCAGAAAGTAAAAGAAGATTTCCATTACAGCACTCTTCGCTGAAGCCATAATATGCAAACAATTCAAGTGTCTGAGAAAAAAGGAGTAGAAACATCTATAATATAGATGTAGATTTTTCTAATATCCAGATTTTCTAATGTTACAGATTATTCTTAATATACACAGTTATTAAGAAAATGAATTTATGAAGTCTGCTAATATTGGGTAGACATGGAAAGTGTCATGCTGAGTGTAATGACTCAGAGAGAAAGGGACAGATTGCACTCATTTCTGGGATATTAAAAAAAAAGAATGAGTATAATATCCCAAAACAATATAAATTTGGGGTCAGGGTTAAGTGGAGTTAGCACAGAGAAGGATCAACTATGACAAGAAATGTTGTAAATGATCACTCTGGACAAAAACTGGGGATTTAAAGAAAGTATGAGCCTTACTCCTTTATTAATTGTATTGCAAACTACAGTGCCAAAAATAAATAAAAGGCAAAGAAAAGAGCAAGAAACAATGTGTTTGCCATAGCGATTGGCTGTTGATGGTTATAGAAGTAGGAAATTAGAGGACAAAGGGGCAAATTAGAGGACAAAGCGGGAAATGAACACTAATAGGGGGAATGTGTCTTGGAACATATTTTGACTGAAATAAACCACCAACAACTTTTCATTCTCTATATCATGGTGTTTTAATTTTTTAATTTTACGAGAGAGAGCGAGAGAGAGAGAGCGAGAGAGAGAGCGAGAGAGAGAGAGAGCGAGAGAGTGAGAGAGAGAGAGAGAGAGAGAGAGAGAGAGTTTTCAAGTTCCCATCTAAAGAGAAACATGGGCATGTCCAGAATTGACTGAGTTTATTTGGGAAGCTGGCTATCTATATTTTTTTCCAAAGTTGCCTAATTTTTGCAACTGTTTTGCTATATATCACACAACAGAATATTGAGTTTTGTTTTAGCATGAAAATTTTATGAGTATTAATCCGATAGTTTTAAGATTAGACAGTTTCTTTTGTTGTGATATTTATACATCACACCAACTATCACAGTTACATATGTTCATTATCATCTTGGGATTTCCATGTCATCATAACATCTCAATGAACAACTAGTTCTATTGACAAAAATCTCAGAATTTGTTTCCATTTGTTTTTATATGTTCATTTCATTAGCAAAATTCTCTGGTAGCTGTCTTTCTTTAAATTTTCACTCTTTTACTTAGACAATAGTCTTCAATTACATCTAAATTGCAAAAATAAATTCAAGTTGCAGTGAATTAAAGGATTTTATCTTTTTTTAAAATAAAATAATAAAAAGCCATAATTTATTTACTCACTCATCTGTTGTTAGATACAT
>PVKC010032551.1:0-14218 GCA_004027635.1 Crocidura indochinensis | reverse complement strand
AAAAGAAAAAAAAAAGAAAAAAGGTAAATAATAAAAGGCAAAAAACCACAGTGATAGCATAACTGGCGAAGCAATGCTTTGCATACAAAGACCAGGTTAAACCCCAGGTCCTCCAACAACTGATGAAATAACCCCCAAGTACTGAGCTAGTAGAAATCAATAAGCACCACTGGCTGTGGCCAAAACAACTCTTGAAATAATAGAAATAAAAGATAAAGAACCAAACGAGGTGAAGGAAAAAACACTTAAAAATATTCATAATGTTCTAAAATATCACATTAACAATGTTATTATATTTTAAACATATGTATATGCACATCACATGCATTCTTTGTATATATGAAATATTATGTATATTTAAAATTGGAATACGGTGAAGAAATAGCAGAGTCTATGAAACAGTAAGGAACCATTGGTGTTTAAGAGAATTTAATTAGAACACCACATATCTTGTTCTACTGTGACGGATAGTGAAAACTATCTCTAAAAATATGTTGGCAGGATTCTCAGACATGCAACAGAGTCTATTTATAAAAGAATAAATCTATGAAAATAATCTATGTAACATTAATCTTCACTTGATAGCTAGGAAGTTTAGGTTTTTGCCTGCAAATCAGGCAGTGTCAGAAATTTATAATAATAATATACAACTAACCATAATAGTCTAAATATGCTTTACTTGTCTTGTAAAACAATAAACTTATAGAAACAATGTACTTCAAGTTTCATTTTCTGAGCCTTTTAAAAGTGTACAGTTATGAAATTTTAATGTAAAAATGAAAACTGTGCATGTATTCTGATTATAATTACAAGTCTTTGAAGAAATATAAGCATAAAGTAAATACCCATTTTCTTCAATAATTTCCAATCAGCTAATAAAATTTTAAAATAAGTTATAATAAAACTGAACTAAATACATTGATTTTTAGACTTAAAGAGAATAACCTTTTAAAATGCCTTTAGCAGGTATGCCAAGTAATTCATGTGCTAAATTCCTCCTATTACTTTAAAATTACATATAAAGATTGTCCTGGTCCCTTGGTTTAAAATGCCCTACTTTTAATCCCAACCGCCTCAGATCCAATTTTCAGGTCACCTAAGAATGCCTGATTCAGGAAAGATTAAAAATCCTAAGAATATAGTAAAAATAGTATTTGATATGAATGAAAGACTCTTCTGGCTAGGCTTGTGTACATTTAATACTATATGAGCCATGGGAAGATATACTCTGCCCATTTGAGTCTAATTTGTATCTCCATTTTAGAACTTTATATCCATTTAACCACAGTTTGAATCTTATTATCTCTTTAATAGTCCACTTTATATATGACTAAATATTATATGTTGATCATTCCCCATTAGACTTTCTGTTAGTTGTCTTTGGTCCACACAAGGCAGTGCTCAAGGCTTATTCCTAACTGTGTTCAGGAATCACTCTTGCAGGTTCTCTGAGGACCATAAGGTGGTACACCATACAGATTTTCCATATTTTGATGTAGAATGATTACTGAAACATGTAATCAAAAATAACTTCTGTATTTCATTTAAATATGGATTTTCAAAAATCTCTGAACTATGATTTATGGCAATGAATTTGAATTAAAATATAAAGAACAGGGGCCGGTGAGGTGGCGCTAGAGGTAAGGTGTCTGTCTTGCAAGCGCTAGCCAAGGATGGACCACGGTTCAATCCCCCAGTATCCTATATGGTCCCTCCAAGCCAGGGGCGATTTCTGAGCGTTTAGCCAGGAGTAATCTCTGAGCATCAAACGGGTGTTGCCGAAAAACCAAAATATATATATATATATATATATATATATATATATATGTATGTATAAAGAACAGTCTACATTACACCAAAATCCTATTTTTAAAGTAAATCAATGATTTAAAGCATCTAAGGATCAATTGTTAACGTAAAATGTTTTATAAAAGCTATTGTCAATATAGTTGATGGTAAAAGTTCTTTCAATTAATCAAAAAAATTAAAAATTAATTCCAGGATTCTTATTATTTATAAAATTCTGACAATTTTGCTTTTGACAAATTACAAATGTAAGCTCTCTCTCAACACAGGGCTGTGTACATGTGTACAGATCTGTGTGCCAGAAGCGTGTGTTCAATCCCTATCTCCAAATTGTTACCTGAGCAACATCAGGAACAACCCCTAAGGACTGATCTGGGGACCCTAGGAACCTCAGGGTGGGTCCAAAACATTTCAAACTGATAAAAGATACTTGTTCAATATCTTAGAAACACTTTAATTTCTCTAAAGTATGTATGTTAATTAAGTTATAAAAGATTGTATTAAATCCAAGCATGAATATGATAAGGGCTATGTTATCGATATTCTCCTTCATGTTTTTAATTTAAAACTCATATTTAGATAATAGTCCACGAAGTGTTTGTTTAATTAGCTTGCATTTAATATAACATAAAGGCAACAAGTTATTAGGAAGCATTCACTTTATAATATACAGGAACTTAGTCATCAAAATAAATACTGATTTTTGAAGAATATTTTTCTTTAATAAATATTTCACAAAATAATAAATTTGACAGTTAAATATGGAACTTAAACAAATGAACTCTGAGAAATACACAGTAACTATTTAGACATTTAATGTAGAAAAGAACAAAGAGCAAAAGCAACAGTTTTTCTATATAATTATCCTGGAAAATTACAAATAGTATTTACTGTATCCTATATTGTAAATGAGTTTTTATTTTATTTTGTTTAATATAAAGAAAAACCTAATTTCAACTAGGTTGTAAGAAAAGATTTTTGGAGCCACCAGGGATGGCCCAAAAAATGCAGGAAAAAAAAAGGGAATTTTTAATACATAAAATTCAGAGAGGGTCTTTTGGGGTTAAAGGAAATTTTGAGTTAAACCTCAAACTACACATGGAAGCTTTCTCTGTGTATTTAAGATTTCAATATTTTATTTTAAACGTTTCAAAGCAAGACACGTGAGAATATTTCTCTAGGCGAATCAGAATTCACTGTGTAAGAAATTGAAGAAATCTTACACCTGAGGAAGACTGTGTACATTTATTATTTAAAATCCAGTTCTACATTTTTTCATCAAATCATTTTTACCCAATTTTATAAAGATTACTCTCTTCTTGCTCTGCACTTATTTGTGAACTATTTATAATACCTCTAATTTTATTATATTGTTAAGAGAAATGACTACTTCTCTTTACAGATGGCACCAGAAAATACACGGTTTGTCCAGAGTGAACGGAATTGTGTGGGAATCAATAGGATTAATTAAGCCTCCCGATACTTACCAGCCCAAACCTTTCTTTCTTATTCCTGCATCAGAACTTCACCTTGCAAATTGATACTTTTATGACCATTTAAAAACCCATGACAACCTAATAGTTTCTGTACTTGAAGTGAAAATATAAAAATGGTACAGTAGAAACTGCAGATTAAGTTGACACCTATTAGGGCAGGCACTGTGGCAGCTACTTCAATGCTGTCAAGAAGCACATAGGTACCTGTCTATACTTTATTATTCTGTTGCTGACAGTATTTTAAATGAGGCTTGAGTGTTCTTAGTGAGATTTTTCTCTATTGAAGATTTTAAAGCGAGTTTTCTTATTTTCTCATGTAGTTACTCTAACTCACTGGTGTGAGGAGTGAAATGTTGGGGTGTGTGGCTTACTCAAAGGCTTCAAATAAAACATCTAACCAAATAGAATTAAGTCAAAAAAAGATATAGTAGATTAAATGCAACTTTCCAAACAGATATTGCTAAAAAGTAAGTCACGTTGTTCTGCTCCCCTAATAACAGTACTACTATAAATAAACACTTTCCATTATTTCATCTTTGCTTTGAAATCCCACCCTTTGGGTTGAGTGGGGAAAAAAGGCTATTTGTGACTGTTTATTTTTAGCTATTGATCATCTTATTTTTGTTGGAAAGGGAATAAAAATAATTAAAGTCGACTGAAAAATAACTTGAAGTACAGCATATTTCAAAGCATAACTATCGTAATTGCTCAGAGGAGATTTCTTGAAAGCCCGTTAATAAATGCATACCCTAGATATATGTTTTTATCTATACTTTGCTTATACTAATAGACCTTTTTACAGATATTAAATTTAACTTGTCTTTAGAAAAACGTATAATTACAAGTGGATGTCACGATTAGTGTGTATAGAACTGCTAAATAGGACCATTAAATGCACACTGTAAAACGACGTACTTTATTTTAAAATGCAGTAAGTATTCATCTAGGCTGAGTTTTTATCAAATATAAAATGTCATTTCTTCAATTAACATAGAATAAATTATTTTCTTATGACTAATGTACATCTTTGAATATCTGTAAAACAGAAAAGTGAATCCAAATTAAGCAAAATCACACATAGTTTCAGTACAAAAATGAAATATGACTATTTTATTTCATTACTTTATCTGTCATGACCATTCCTATTATTATCCTCCTACAGGATGCAATATATTTCATGAAACCTCATACCATAGATAGGTATGCTATCATATAGCAGTAAGAAATATTTTAAGATAATTATTTATAGATAATGATTAATATCCATAATTAAATTTCCAATAAAAGATATTTTATTACCATAAAATATTTCTATGATAGTGTAGATTATTTTAATATGCACTCAAAGTTGTTAAATATTTAAGAAACAATAATTTTACTTTGACTAAAGAATAAACTGAGACAAAGTGACAGCCTATCTGGGTTTCTTTACATAAGCTTTTACACAGGAGTTTAAATGAAAAATGGATAATAATTCAAGCACTGAAGTACATTTTCTTGGAAGAGCACAGAGGAGCATGTGGAAACCGTAGGGGACAAATGAGAACACAGGTCAATTTATGTTAATAAGAATATAATTAGCACCTATTACGTATGAAAATTAGCAAGACATTGTTCCTGTTTTCAAGTATTTCATAATCTAATGGGAGCCAGATCAAAGTTATTAAGATATTTCTTTTGCTGTCACACAAATAATAATGAATTACAGATAAAAAGCAAGGGAACAAAAATGAAACGATGAAATAATATAAAGGTGTACAGAAAAAACATATGGGAAACAAGACAAAGAAAAAAATGTTATGTCTAACTTCAACCAGGTTAATAATTACACTGAATATCACTGGTGAAAGGGGAATGTATAGTTGTGAGGAAGAATAAAAGTTTTGTGAATGAGATGGCATTTTTTAGCATTTTAAAGAAGGGGCATAATTATACCAGACAGAGACAAAAAGAAATATGGGCCATGTTTTAAGGAGGCTCCAGATGCAAAACTAAAAGACTGCAAGATCTATTTTAACAATAAGATATTCATAAAGACTAGAGTACAATTAAGATAAACAGAACTAAAAATAAAACTGAAATTATGTTGGGATCATACTTATAGCCTTTTGAATTTCAAAGAAACCATTGGAAAATCACAAATAGAGACTAAAGAATGGTTTGGAATGACTATTTAGAAATAGCATTTCTCAAGGGGGATTTATTCATAGATTTCACAAGTGGACAAAGGTAAAAATCATATAAAGCACATAAATGTAGAGTCTTGACATGAGATAAAGGTGCCAGACAGTGAAAGAGGGTGGCCAGAGAAAAGGAACAAGGAAATAAAGGAGAAATGGTCAGAAGCGGTTTAGAAACATTGATGCATTCCACAAGAGATAGAATTATTCATTGATACAAAGATTCACTTGCCATTCAGACACTACATTGAGAAGAAAGGCTGAAATAAGTTGAAGGACTTAAGATTTATTGTATTATAAATGGTCTTAATTTTTTTAATTTTATTGTTTTTAAATTGTTTTGTTCATATAAGCACCACGATTACATACATAATTATAGCTGAGTGTCAATCATAAAAAAGAACACCCCTCTTCACAAGTGCAACCTTCGCACCACCAATGTCCCACAACTCCATCAGAATTCTACATCTCTCACTCATTAACATTGTCATGATAGTCAGAGAAATGATGTCTCTAACTAAACTCACAACTCTACCTGGTGAGCTTCACATTCTAGCCCTCATCTCTGTTGTCTCTGGGAATTATTACAGTAATGTCTTTTGTTTTTCTTAAAACTCATCAATGAGTGAAAGTACTCTGTATATCTCTCTTGCTCTGACTTACTTTACTCAGCATAACGATTCCATGTACGTTCATTTATAGGAAAATTTCATGACTTCATTTCTCCTGTCGACTGCATAATATTCCATTGTGTATACGTACCACAGTTTTTTTTTTTTTATAACCATTCATCCGTTGAATGACATCTTGGTTGTTTCCAGAATCTGGCTATTGTAAATAGCACTGCAATTAATATAGGTGTGAGGAAGGCAATTTTGTATTGTATTTTTGTGTTACTAGGGTATATTCCTAGGAGTGGTACAGCTGTATTGAGCTGGAGCTCAATTTCCAGTTTTTTTGAGGAATCTCCATATTGTTTTCCATAAGGGCTGGACTAGATGTCATTCCCATCAGCAGTGAATGCGAGTTCCTTTCTCTCCACATCCCTGCCAGCATTCATTATTCTTGTTCTTTATGATGTGTGCCAGTATAGCTAGTGTGAAATGATACTTAATTGCTGTTTTCATTTCATTTCCCTTATGATTAGTGATGTGGAACTCTTTTTCATATGGCATTTGACCATATGTATTTCTTCTTTAAGAAACTGTTCATAAGCTGAGAAGCTTCTGCACCTCAAAGGAAATAGCGCCCAGGATAAAGAGCCTCCCACAGAGTGGGAGAAACTATTCACCCAATACTCATCAAATAAGGGGCTAATTCCCAAAATATACAAGGCACCGACAGAACTTTACAAGAAAAAAACATCTAGTCCCATCAAAAAATGGGAAGAAGAAATGGACAGACACTTTGACAAGGAAGAAATACAAATGGCCAAAAGACACATGAAAAAATGCTCCACATCACTAATCATCAGGGAGATGCAAATCGAAACAACTATGAGGTACCACCTCACACCACAGAGAATGGCACACATCACAAAGAACGAGAACAAACAGTGTTGAGGATGTGGAGAGAAAGGAACTCTTATCCACTGCTGGTGGGAATGCCGTGTAGTTCAATCTTTATGGAAAGCGATATGGAGATTCCTCCAGAAAATGGAAATCGACCTCCCATACGATCCAGCTATACCACTCCTAGGAATATACCCTAGGAACACAAAAATACAATGCAAAAACCCCTTCCTTACACCTATATTCATTGCAGTACTATTTACCATAGCAAGACTCTGGAAACAATCTAGATGCCCTTCAACAGACGAATGGCTAAAGAAACTGTGGTACATATACACAATGGAATATTATGCAGCTGTCAGAAGAGATGAAGTCATGAAATTTTCCTACACATGGATGTACATGGAATCTAACATGCTGAGTGAAATAAGTCAGAGAGAGAAAAAAACGCAGAATGGTATCACTCATCTATGGGTTTTAAGAAAAATGAAAGACATTCTTGCAATAATAATAATTTTCAGACACAAAAGAGAAAAGAGCTAGAAGTTCCGGCTCACCTCATGAAGGTCACCACAAAGAGTGATGAGTTTAGTGAGAGAAATAACTACATTTTGAACTGTCCTAATAATGAGAATTTATGAGGGAAATGGAGAGCCTGTCCAGAGTACAGGCAGGGGGGTAGATGGGAGGATGGAGATTTGGGACAATGGTGATGGGAACGTTGCACTGGTGATGGGTGGTGCTCTTTACATGACTGAAACCCAAACACTATTATGTATGTAATCAAGGTGTTAAAATAAAATAAAAAAAGATAGTCTGTAAAAAAAAGAAAAAAAGAAACTGTTCATATCTTTTCCCCATTTTCTGGTGGTGTCATATTTTTATGTTAAGTTCTGTCAGTACCTTGTATATTTTCGATATTAGCCCCTTATCTGATTGGTAATGAATGGGTGAATAGTTTCTCCCATTCTGTGGGTTTTCTAGGCATTATTTCCTTTGTGGTGCAGAAATGTCTCAGTTTAACATAGTCCTGTTTATCTCTGCTTCCACTTGTTTGGAGACTGTTTTTTCCTCCTTGAAGATAACTTTAGTCTCAATCTTATGGAGTGTTTTACCTACATTTTGTTCTATTACCTTATGGTTTCAGGCCTGATATTAAGGTCTATAATTCATTTGGATTTGGCTTTTATGCATGGTGTTAGATGGAAGTCTCGATTTTTTGCCTGTGGCTGACCAGTTTGCCAACTCCACTTGTTGAAGAGGCTTTCCTTGTTTCATTTATCATTTATTGCCCATTGATCAAAAATTAATTTATTGCATATCTGTGGCACATTTTCTGAATATTCATGCTATTCCACTGATCTGAGGGTCTGTCTTTAGTCCAGGTACCATGCTGTTTTAACAATTATAGCTTTGTAATACTATTTAAAGTTGGGGAATTTGATGCCCCCCATATTCCTCTTCCCAAGGGTTGCCCTAGCTATTCATGTTTTTTTTATTCCAAATGAATTTTAGGAGTGTGTGATCCACTTCTTTGAAGAATATCAAAATGCTTTGGTGAGTATTTCCATTTTAATCATGTTAATTCTCCCAATCCATGAGAAGGGTATGTGTCTCCATTTCCTTGTGTCCTCACTTATTTCTTGAAGCAAGCTTTTGTAGTTTTCTTTGTATAGGTCCTTCACCTTTTTAGTTGACTCCATAATATTTGAGTTTGTGTGGCACTAATATGAAATGGATTGTTTGTTTGATGTCCATTTCTTCTATATCATTATTGATTTTTGCATGTCAATTTTGTAGTCTGCCTCCTTGCTATATGAATCATTGTTTCTAGAAGCTTTCTGGTAGTCTTTAGGGCTTTCCAAATATAATATCATGTCATCTACAAACAGTAATAACTTTATTTCTTCCTGTCATACTGGATGCCCTTGATATCCTTTTTCTTGCCTAATCTCTATGACAAGGATACCCAGAACTATGTTCAATAGGAGTGGTGAGAAAAGGCAGCCTTGTCTTCTACCAGATTTGAGAGGTAAGTTTATCTCCATTGAGAATAATATTTGCCATTGGCTTATGGTGTATGGTCTTGATTATAGTGAGAAAATTTCCTTCCATTCCCATATTGATGAGAGTATTTTTTTATCAAGAATGGGTGTTGGACCTTATTCAATGCTTGCATTCCTGGAATGAATACTACTTGGTCCTGGTCTTGATTGGGCACTGGATCCTATTTATCAGAATTTTGTTGAGGATATTTGCATTTGTGTTCATCAGGGATATTGGTCTGCAGTTTTCTTATTTTGCAGTATCTCTGTCTGGTTTGGTATCAAACTGATGTTGGCATCATAAAAGGCTATTTGGGAGTTTTCCTGTTTTTTTCAATTTCATGGAAGAGCCTGGCTAGGATTGGTAGTAGCTCCTCTTGAAAGGTTTGAAAGAACTTATTAGTAAATCCATCAAGGACTGGGCTTTTGGTTTTGGGAAGACTTTTGATCACCATTTAATTTCCTCAGTAGTGTTGGTTATGTGTAAATATGCTAGATCATCCAGGTTTGACTGTGGAAGCTTATAAGAGTCAAAGAATTTATCCATTTCTTCCAGGTTCTCATGTTTAGTGTCATAGAGTTTCTCAAAGTAGTCTCTGATTACCCTTTAAATCTCTGCAATATCTGTAGTGATCTCCCCCTTTTCATTTAAAATCCGGTTTATTAGGGTTAACCCTCTGTTTCTTTGTGAGTTTTGCTAGTGTTTAATCAATCCTGTTTATTTTTTCAAAGAACAAACTTTTGCTTTCTTTGATCTTTCAGATTGTTTTTATTGATTTCCACTTCATTGATTTCTGCTCTAAGCTTTGCTATTTCCTTCTGCCTACCTATTTTTGGTTCCTTTTGTTGAACATTTTCTAATTTTATAAACTGTGTCATTAAGCTTTTTATATATGTCCCTTCATCCTTTCTGATATGTGCTTCCAAAGCAATAAATTTTCCTTTAGAACTGTTTTTGCTGTGTCCTATAAATTCTGGTTTGTCTGGTTTTTTTTTTTACAAATTTTTTGGGGGGCAACACCCGATGAAGTTCAGTGCTTACTACAGGTTATGTTCTCCTGGCTTGAGGAACCTTAAAGCATGCTGGAGAATCAAACCACAGTCGGTCCTAGGTTAGCATGGGCAAGGCAGATGCCTTACCGCTTGCACCACTGCTCCAACCCCATAATTTGTGTTTTACTTGTCACTTATTTCCAGGAATATATTGATTTCCTCTTTGATTTCATCCCTGATCTGGTTCTTCATTAGCGATCTGTTTAATTTCCAGGTGTTGAAGTTTTTCTTCTGTGTCCTTTTGTATTTCACTTCTAATCAGTGTATTCTGATTTGAGTAGGTTGTCCTTATGATTTCTATCCTCTTCACTTTATGGAAAGATGTTTTATGGGTGAGCATGTGGTCTAGCCTATGTGCACTGGAAAAGAATATGTATCAAAGTTTCTGGGGATGGAGTGCCCTATATATACTTACTAGTCTGCTTTCTTCCATTTCTCTTTTCAAGCTAGTATATTCTTATTGGGTTTTAGCTTGCTTGCCCAATCAAGATGTGACAGGGCAGTGTTGAAGTCTTCCACTAATATTGTGTTGCCACTGATGTCTTCTTTCAGATTTGTCAACAATTGTATTAAATATTTTGCTGGTCCCTCATTGGGTGCATATGTTTTAGAGAGTGATTTCTTCTTGTTTTTTTTATATCCCTTGATTTGTACAAAGTGTCTATCTTTGCCCCTTAGAGTTTTTCTGTATCTAAAGTTTATGTCATATGATACCAATTTGGCTACTCCAGCATTTTTAAGAGTTGTTAGTTTGGATGTTTTTCCTCCACTCTTGAATGTGAGTCTATGTTTGTTGTGAATATTCAAATGTGTTTCTTGTAGGCTGCAGAATGTTGGATTCAGCTTTTTGATCCATTTTGCCACTCTGTGTCTCTTAACAGGTGCAGTTAGTCCACTGACATTGAGAGAGATAATCATCATGGGATTTCATGTCATCTTTGTGTAGAAGTTTGGTGTGTCTGTTGGTCTGTCTTGTCTTAAAGTAGACATTTCTGTTTTTCTTTTAAGGCTGGCTTTGATTTTATAATGTTTCTGATGTGTTATTTATCTGTGAAGCTATGTATACTTCCTTCAAATCTGAAAGTGAGTCTGGCTGGGTGCAGCATTCTAGGAGAAGCATTCATTTCATTGAATTTTGTCACTATATTCCACCTTTGCTTTCTGGCCTTGAGTGTTTCTCGTGACAGGTCTGCTGTAAATCTTTGAATGTAATTTCTTTTTTTCATCTTGCTGCTTTCAGTATTCTATCCCTATCTGTTGGATTCACCATTGTGACTAGGATGTGTCTTGGGTTATTCTTTGGGTCTCTTCTAGCTGGTACTCTTCAGGCATTCAGAATTTGGTTGCATACATAGTCAGCTGTGGGAATTTCTCTACAATGATATTCTTGACTATTGATTCTTCCTAGGATTCCCTTCCTGGAGATATTCTTCACGAGTCTCTGGTACTCATATGATACTTATGTTGTTTCTGTTGAGTTTATTGAAGACTCTACAATGATATTCTTGACTATTGATTCTTCCTAGGATTCCCTTCCTGGGGATATTCTTCACAGTCTCTGGGACTCATATGATCCTTATGTTGTTTCTGTTGAGTTTATTGAAGACTTTTATTTTCATCTGTTCACATTCTTTGAGTAATTTTTCCAATGTCTGATAATTGCTTTAAGGTTCTTTCCAACCTCTTCTGTTGTATGGAGTTGTTATGCATCTCATCTTCCAGTTCACTTATTCTGTCCTCAATTGCATTGAGATTTTCGTTTTTTGTTTGTTTGTTTTTTGGGTCACACCCGGCAGTGCTCAGGGGTTACTCCTGGCTCCATGCTCAGAAATTGCTCCTGGCAGGCACGGGGGGCCATATGGGGCACCGGGATTCAAACTGATGACCTTTTGCATGAAAGGCAAACGCCTTATCTCCGTGCTATCTCCCGGGCCCCGCATTGAGATTTTCATTTCAGCTGCTTATATTTTCAAATCTGTTATTTTAGTTTAGAGTTTTGTGATTTCTATCTTTATAACCTCTTGATTCTTATTTGTGTTCCATTCAACTCAATCTATGTTTCTTTGAGTTCTCTGAACATCCTCCATATTTCTTCTCTAAACTCCTCTGAGAGGCTAACTAGTTGATTGGCTCTTCTCGGGTCATCAGAGCTGCCATCTTCATTATCTATGCATGGAATTTGCCTGCATTGTTTCACCATTGTGGCACTTGTAGTGTCGTTTTTTTCTACATGTAATGGTGGATTTCATTGACTAGAAGATGGCACCACCCTTTGTGGGCAAAGACAGCTTACCTTGCTGGTATTAATTTACTGAGGTCTTCCTCTGTAGCTTCATGCAGGAAATCAGGAAGCCAAATGTGGAGGAATGCAGAGGACCTTTATAAGCCCATGGCAGGAGTCTTACACCACCCTTACGGGCAAGGTCAGCCTACCTTGATGGGATTAAGTTCACTGCAGTTTTCCTCTGCAGCCTCAAGTAGTAAATCAGGAAGCCCTAATTTTTTATAGCTTCAAAGAAAATATCTATTTAAATAAATGAACTAGGTTAACAAATTAGGTATAGTATAAGTTGACATGGGGTAAGTAGGCAAAACCAAGGAACCAACCTATAAATGTTTTTGTTAAGAAACATTTTAAAGGGGGACATATGGAATGATTGGTATGTGTGATGAGAAACTGATAGCTAGGTAAAAGAACTGTAACAAATATGAGCTACTGAACTTTATAAAACAAAAATCAATAATGTTTAGAGCAAAATGTTGTAAGGAAGGCATCATCTTAGAAACAGGATATAGGGGGCCAGATTGGTGGTGCAAGCGGTAAGGCATCTGCCTTGCACACACTAGCCTAGGACGAACCACAGTGTGATACTCCCAGTGTCTCATAAAGTCCCGCAAGCCAGGAGCGATTTCTGAGCACATAGCCAGGAGTAATCCTGAGCATCACCAGATGTGGCCAAAAACAACCCCCCCCAAACATCCAACCCCTCACAGAAACAGCATATATGGGTAAAAGTTAGAGAAAGTTCTAAGTTCCCAGTATATGCAAAGTATTTCAGTTTCTTCAAGTAATTTCAGTAATTACATGTTTCTATTCTACCTAATGTTTCCTGACAAATAGCAAAACTTGAGCCCATTACTGACTTATAATTATATTTCAAAATAGAATATATAGCAAATAGCATACTGATATAAAGTCCCAATCAGAGGGGGAAAAGTTTATGAGGGAAATATCAGAATAGGATATATTTTCTATGATCCAGTTATCAACAGCACGTTGTTCATACATCTTGGGGAAAAAACAAAAACTGAATCACTGGTTTCGTAAATGGTAAGTTCTTTAAATAGTGAACTTGGTGGGTTAGTCATATTTGACATATTTGACACTAATGGCAATTCCACCTCTGCACATGTCTCTAAGGAGATCTTAATTCATGAAAGTCATTTCAGCCATTCTTCTCAGTTTAGCCTAAAGTTTAGGCTAACAAATGCATGCTCTGGAAACTGAATTCTAAACATAGCATGCTCTCCATTTATGACCTTCTTTCATATCTAAAAGTTTCAAAAAGGTAACCTCTTCTTCAAGTCATGTTATTTACCCCCTTTTGATGTAATATAAGGAAAACATGCATGAAGTTTAGGAAAGATCACTGAGTAAATATAAGGAAAAAGACACATATATCACATTAGTACTTTTTATTCTCTGGTGTCCTCCAATGATGTGAGAAACAAAATTACCTAGAATAGCCACAAACATACTATTATCTGGGGGAACCCCACTGGATGTTTGGGGGGTATTGCCAGAACCTGCACTTTAACAGACGCATAATGGTGCTGCTATACAGACCACACTGGACTAATGATGCCCTAGAATTTAAGTCAGAAAATAGATTTCTGTCCATGGAACAAATTGAACCTACTGTCAGTTTTTGTGAAGAAAATTATAGTGATACATAGCCTCACACTCTACACTCACAGTGTCTATTGCTGCTTTGTATAAGGTGAACAGCTACAATAGTGAATCTTTAGCAAGAGCTTGCAATGCTTTAAATACTAATTCTCTGGCCCTTTGCAGAAAAGGTTTGATGATCTCTGTCCTTAAATGCCACTATTCTCCCTATAGTCCA
>PVKC010032549.1:0-14184 GCA_004027635.1 Crocidura indochinensis | reverse complement strand
GTTTATTGGCTCAAAATTTAAGAAAGAAAAGAAAGAAAAGAAAGGATGGAAAGAAGGAAAAGGAAGAAAGAAGGAAGGAAGGAAGGAAGGAAGAAAAAGAAAGAAAGAAAAGAAAAAGAAAGAAAGAGAGAGAAGAGAGAGAAAGAAAGAAAGAAAGAAAGAAAGAAAGAAAGAAAGAAAGAAAGAAAGAAAGAAAGAAGAAAGAAAGAAAGAAGAATAAAAAGATGAAAAGAGAAGGAAGGAAGGAAGGAAGGAAGGAAGGAAGGAAGGAAGGAAGAAAGGAAGGAAGGAAGGAAGGAAGGAAGGAAGAAAGGAAGGGAGGAAGGATGGAGAGAGCAAGCTTGTGTCTATTCATAAAATTCCCAGCGTTATTGGATTTTCTCAATTTAAAATTACGGTAGAAATTAAGATAGACATGCTCTTAAGACTGCTTTGTAGTCAGCGTTACTGTTAAAATATTAAAATTTAAGTGTTAGGCTAAAGTGATAGTACAGCAATTTGGGTGCTTGACTAGCATTCAGTAGAATTGGGTTCAATCCCTGTATTCCATATAGGAATTTAATTCCTGGAGTTTAATTCCTAAACAAAACTCAAAAGCAGCAGTACCCCCTGAGCAATGCCTTGTGTGACCCAAAAACAAAACACACAAAATATTTAAATATTATTATTGTGTTTCTGTGCAACTGAGTAACAATATTTAAACAGAAAATTTAATTATATGCTAGAATGTCTCTTTCTTCACTAATATATTTTTATATTTTAAAGAACATGCAACTACTCCTCATATCAGTGAAACATATACTATATTAAACCTGACTTTTCTGTTTAACTAAAGGAATCTAATTAACTGGGACCTCCTTCTGTGATATGGCTACATAAAATGATTTATAGATATTAACTCAAATTGCTCTCCATATTTTTCTCTTATTACCTCAGCACATCCCCTAACTAATCATTCTTTTATAAACATACAATTATTTTCTACAATATGTATGTAGGCAGGACCTAATTAACAGAGAGCACTTCCTCCTGATTAGTTTCAATCTTGGCTAACATCAACTCTCACTTCTAATGGGACAGAAACACATTGTCACTTCACAGTAATTCTGTAACAAAAAATGAATCAATGAATAAGAAATTTAAATCCTTAAAGCCATTGCCCATTTTAGGACTGTATGAACTGTTTCCTGCTCAGAGAACAGTATTTGAGATCCTTGAGATACTTATAGATATTTTAAATAGAAAAAGAAAACAAGACTCTTAACATAAATCATTTGCCAATTATGGAGGGATGATGATATTTTAAAGAACAAACAAAAGTCTGTTTCCAAATTTACTATTTTCTTGAAATTCTGAATCACATATTTTAGAGTTCTCATACGAAATTCTAATCTTAGTTTTGACTCAGCACCATATTACTTCTAATCAAAACAGAAAGAACCAATGGAAACTCCAAACAGCAGTATTTTCTTTCAAGTAGTATTATTGCCCTTTCCAAAAATCTCAAATTTTACTAAGCATTTATTTTTTACGATTCTTTAAAAAATTAATTCATATCGGATATAGCACATTATTACAATAATTTTCATGGGCAATATGAAATCTATTACCACAAATATTTTAAGTGTGGTAACATGTTCAGAGTAATAAATAGTTTACAAAACAATTTTTTCCATAGTACACAAAAAAGAAGAGATTAGAGCTCAGTTGATTGACTCTAAAAACACACTTTGTTTCAGGCTAGCTCCAAAACATATGCACAGTTAAGAACTATTTTTTTGTAATAAGGATAAAATATCTCATAGCCTACATTAATCATTTCACTTTTCCTATATTTCACTTCTCCTTACTTCAACATTTTTTTTTTTTTGGTTTTGTGTTACACCTGGTACCGCTCAGGGGTTATTCCTGGCTCTGCACTCAGAAATCACTCCTGGCAGGCACTGGGGACCATATGGGATGCCGGGATTCAAATCACTGTCCGTCCTGGCTCAGTTGTGTGCAAGGCACACTGTGCTAACTCTCTCGCCCCCAGCTTCAACATATTAACTTTTGATTAACTCTTTAAATTTTATGATTTTGGTCCCTGTGATACTAATGGCATTGCTGGGCAAAGATACATACTATGATCAAATATATCAACTTCCTGATAATAATTAATATAGTATAATAGTGATTCAAGATAGCAGAGTACTGCGGGTAAAGCACTTGCCAGAAATAAGCCCTGAGCACCTCCAGATGTGGCCCAAATTTTTAAAATAAAATATAACATAAATATTTTATATTTGTAAAAGAACATTAGTATAATACAGGGGTGGCGAACCCGGCTCTTTGCCTCTTATCATGATTTTGTATACTGTGGCTCTTTGACAAGTTTGGACCTTGTTCTGTTGCTTCTGAGGAGGGACCTCTGAGGAGAGATCTCCGAGCTCTAGTTCCGTCTCCCATCTCTCGGAAACAACGGGGGACCCGTGTGTCACATGTTGGGTCACATCTTGCAGTGAGTTCTGAGTGTAGAGGACGCAGCACACCCTCATCATCACTGCAGGATTTTGACCTTCACTCAAAATGGCAAAATTCAAAATGTGTTTAATAGGCTATTGTTAAAATTAGATGCTTTTGTGTGAGTGTTTGTCTGTTTTGGCAGGTCACTGCGTGGTGTGGCTCTGACTCTCAGAGTTTAAAATTTTGACTCTTTGTGTCGAACTTGTTCACCACTCCTGGGCCATTCCTGGTGTAATAAATAAAGTCTTAGTTTAAATTTGATAAAATTTGATATCTAAAACTGATGTCAATAATTAAGAAAGAATTGAACTAATTTTATATGGAAAATAAAATATCATCTAGGGGCCATGATAAACCAGGAATGCTTGTTTGATATTGGATTTGAAATTTTGTATTAGTAGGATATTTAACTGCTTGGGACTCAAGTGCTTGTCCAGTCATTATATTTGAATCCACAATACTGGATAATATTCTACTGGTATAAATTACATACAAAAATGAAAATTAAGGGATGTGCTTTAAGATATCATTTAAAAGAGAGAGATAGTGGAACAAAAGATATTAAAGAGTGTGGAGAAAAAAACAGTAATAAAATGTCTTGGAGACAGTGAATAAAGTTTAAGTAAGAAGACGTGCAATGTTATGTAATGCTAATATAGAAGCCCTTTTTTTCTTTTTTAAAATGGAGGATATAGGTGAAAATTGAACAAATTGAAGTGATTTTCATTGGAATACTCAGGATAAAAATACTTAAGGATAGAAATGAGGGCAAAATGATAGCACAGTGTTAAGACTTTTGCCTTGCATGAAACTGATTAGGGACAAATCCAGGTTCTATCCCTAGCATCCCATATGGTCCTCTGAGCTTCCCAGGAGAGATTTCTGAGCACAGAGTGAGGAGTAATCCCTGAGCACTGCTGGGTGTGGCCCCCCCAAACCAAATGATAATAATAATAATAATAAATAGAGAATAGAATGAGTTAATACAAGTATGAGATAAAATATAAATGATGAATGATGATACATGTATAATGAAAGTTTTCAAAATGTTTACACTAAAAGAGAACATAAAGTCAAGGAGAAGTATGTTTTTGGTTGGCTTAAGTTGGAAACATTTAATGTGAGTTGAATATCGAATCTGGCATCCTTCGAATATCTGAAGAATATTCAAAGTAATTAGAAAATATATTCCCAGAAATAATGGACACTGGCAAAAGAGATGGATGTTAGTACACATTATAAGTTTCAAGTCCTAGTGTTGGGCCAGGAATAACCTGGAGCACTGCCAAGTATGACTTAAGAAACAAAAAAATGTAAAAATTTAGTTCCATTTTAATTATCTTTTTATACTACTATTGTAGAAATCCAAAGAGATGGTCCCGGAGAGTTAGCACAGCAGCGTTTGCCTTGCAAGCAGCCGATCCAGGACCAAAGGTAGTTGGTTCGAATCCCAGTGTCCCATCTGGTCTCCCATGCCTGCCAGGAGCTATTTCTGAGCAGACAGCCAGGAGTAACACCTGAGCACCGCGGGGTGTGGCCCAAAAACAAAAAAAGAAAACAAAGAAATTCAAAGAGATGAATTCCCTGTTAAACCTTCAAAGCTTAAGTAAATAGAATCTACTAGTAATTCAAAAAAAATTAGTGTGTGTGTGTGTGTGTGTGTGTGTGTGTGTGTATCTTCAGGATGGTTCTTTAACAATGAAATTGCATAATTCAACAATTAAAAGTGCAATTTTACATGTAAATCACCACTATAACATACAAATAAAACTCATCGGCAGTGATTATAATAGTCAAAAAGCTTTTTATCAAGATTAGTATTTTATTTTATTAATTTTAGTTTTATTTTTAGAGCCAAACCCACCAGTGTTCAGAATTTGCACTTAGCTCTAAACACATGAATCACTCCTGGTCATGCTTGAAGAATAACTTCTGGAGAGATCAAACCCAAATCAAGTGCATGAAAGACAATATTTCCTGTACTATCTTTTAACCCTAAGGTTATCCTCTTAAAGAAAAGGCCATACTACTTTAGAGGTCAGAGCTATAGTACAGCAGGTAGGGTGTCTGCCTTGCAAGCAGCCAACACTGGTTTGATCCCTGGCATCTCATATGGTCCACCGTGCCTGCCAACAGTGATTTCTGAGTGGAGTGCCAGGAGTAATATCTGAACACTGCTAGCGGTGACCCATAAACAAACAAACAAACAAAAACAAAAACCAAAAGGCCATAATATTTTATTAGAAGAATTGCCTATGAAATAGAAGACATTATGGAATATGTGCATTTGAATAATGAATATGACTACTAAAATTTATTTATGAAATGGCTATATGAAAGAAAATATAGCAATGAAAAATTACTTATATTAAGGATATTCAGGTTTTGTGTATTGTGTTCTAATTTTATATTCTTCAGGGAAGCCCTGTATGTATCAAACTCTCTCTCTTGCTATATAAATGATAGTTTGGAAGATATTGCTCTTTATTAATAATTTTCCAGAAAAGTAATTCCATTTCAGGCAATAAAAGTTGATACACAGTTTTGTCTCTAGACTTCCATATAAAATTATAAAAAACAAATTATATATATTAAAATAAATTGAGCAATTTTATTTGTGATTCAGTCCTTATTATATTAGCTTCTGTGAATAATAGGAGAATATGATTTTCATTATACAAAATTTATGTCATAAAATAAAATGAACTATCAACTAGTCACATGCTCTCTGTTGAATTTAGCAAAAAGTACTTGAAGTGTTTCATAATTTCTACTTTAGAAGGTTCTGGTAATTTTCAATATACAGTCCAAATAAACAAGAAAACAATAATTCTATTGCTTATGAGTGTATTTAAATTTCCATTAGTATTTAAATTTCACAATTTTATTAGTGAAATCTTAGATCAGCTTGATTCTTTCCTCTGACATTATTCAGTGAAAAAAAAAAACACTCTATGTAGAAACAAAACATTCTTTCTTCCTCCTTTTTTTTTTTTTTTTCGTGTTTGTACCACACCTAGCTGTGCTCAGTATATACTCTTTATTCTTTGCTAGAATTAATTCTGGTAGCTTTAGACGAGTATGTGGGGTCAGTGCTCCAGTGGTTTATGGAAAAGCAAGAGTCTTGCCAATGTGCTTTCTCTCCAAATCCTGGGGAAAATGATCTTTCAGTCATATAAATGATCTTTTATTTATATAATATAATAAGCAATAGATGTAATTGACTTTAGTTATATTGGGAAATGGTGAAATTTAAAGAATAGATTTAGAGTAGCTATACTCTTAATTTCTTCCTTCCTTCCCTCCATTCCACCCTCTCTCAATCCCTCTCTTCTGCTCTCTGTTTCCTTCCTTGCTCCTTTCTTTCCTCCCTTCCTCACTAACTTCCTCCCTTTTTCCTTCCTTCCTTCCTTCTTCCTTCCTTCCTTCCTTCCTTCCTTCCTTCCTCTTTCCTTCTTCCTTCCTTCCTTTTTTCTCCTTCTTTCCTTCCTTCCTTCCTTCCTTCCTTCCTTCCTTCCTTCCTTCCTTCCTTCCTTCCTTCCTTCCTTCCTTCCTTCCTTCCTTCCTTGGATCTCTTCACCTGGGCTGTGGTTCAATGCAAAGATCCAAGCAAGGATTAAATGTGATTATCTCCTTAGGAGATATATATTACCTTTCACCTAGATTGTTCTCAGTGGCCTTTAAAGTTACACCCAGAAGTGATTGACAGCCTCGGTGGTGGCAACTAACAATGTTCCAGGAACTATGTTGTTCCAGGTATTGAGTTTGAGTTAGGCACATGGTTATGATATGACATATCTCCTGGCTCACCTGCTCTATTTATATAGAAAATCATCTCACAGATTTATGTATAAACATTCCTAAAAAGTTGACTTTCTAGACCTATAATATTTGGGATTCCTTCATGTCATAGGAAGTAGAAAATTAATACAGGAATTTTTTGCTTGGCTTGTTTGTTTTTGACCCACACATGGCACAGCTCAGTGCTTACTCCTAACTGTGTGCAAGGATCACTCCTGGAGGGGCTTGGGGAACCATATGGGGTGTTAGGGATTAAATATAAATCAGTCATTTGCAAGACCATCACTCTGCTATACCATTACCCCAACTCCCCAAGAATGAATTTTAAATCTTACTTGGGTATGGGACCAGAGACATAGCACATAGGGGAGGGCATTAGCCTTGCATTTGGCGAAGACCCAGGTTCAGTCCCTGGCATTCCATATGGTCTTCTGAGCCTGTCCAGAGCAACTTCTGAGTACAGAGCTAGAAATAACCACAGAACACCACAGGGTGTAAACAATACAAAAAAAAAAAAAGAAAGCTTACATTGATTTATAAAAGGTAATGTAAATTTCAAGAAATGTGATGGTGATTAAATGTCTCAGGCACATGAAACTATAATAAATAGAATGTGCAAGATATTTTGGATTCTAAAAATGGATGAGATTGCAAAATATGTAAAAATTAATAGTGTGCAATTAAAGAGAATATGTCATTATTCTAAAATTAAACTTTAAAACAATGATTAGTTTCTGTATTTTTCTTGAATTTAATAAACTATATTTTGAAAGAAATATATAGGTTCAATAGGCTGAATAATCCTTATATAACTGAGGTTATCATCTTGAGAATCACAAGCTTTTTAGCACCATTGGATACAAAATCAGAAACATCAGCCAATTGGGTGTAACCCCCATCTATGCCAGATGTAAACCCCTAAGATTATAATGCTAAAAATTACATATTTTATATATCTATGTGCATAAAAATTTTTTTTTTGGTTTTTGGGTCACACCCGGCAGTGCTCAGGGGTTACTCCTGGCTCCATGCTCAGAAATTGCTCCTGGCAGGCATGGGGGACCATATGGGGCACAGGGATTCGAACCGATGACCTTTTGCACGAGAGGCAAATGCATTATCTCCATGCTATCTCCTGGGCCCCGTGCATAAAATTTTTACCTAATAAAGATTATACTATTTTGTAATATAGCCTGTGTAATCTCTGGTCTATCTTTCTATGGGAAATAATTTTTCTTATGTACCAGAGAATCCATATTCAAACTTCTAGTATATTCTAAAATAAAAACAAAAAAATTGAGAAAAATAGAATCAAACCAACACTGTACTTTATGCTTAGTTAGAAGGTCTCTGAAAAGTTCATAGTCAATGTCAGTATTCTTTTTCCATGACATTCACATATTAAATATTAGATGTAAGATTTCCTATAAAATATTCATCTTTCTCTATTTTTCTAGTTGCTTCCTGTGGGTAACTGCTCACTTTTTGAGAGTAATTTCTGCGGGATTCTGAAGAATGCGGTCTCCTACAATTTCAAAAATGTTTTTTGTTACCTTTAAGTGAAGAAACTGTGATAGTTAAACTTTATAGCTTTTTTTTTTATCATTAGCATATTTGCATAGTGCTAAGGGAAGAAAAAGGTTAAGAATTCAAATCATGTAGGAACAATTGTGGGAAATAGTAATTTCCCAATGTTAGTATTAAATTTAATAATTCCCATAATCAGATGCTTTTTTAAATGATTCACTTTCCTTAATAGAATAGATAAAATTATGACTACTGATATTTTCCCAAATTAAATGCAAAAAATAAATATTTCTTTGTTCAGTACAATTTTTGTCTAAAAAAACAAAAAGTTATTTTTTAATTTTTAATGGCACTTGGATATTTTCATAAATAATACTGTTAAATAGAGCAATAGAAAAGTTTTTTAGAGTCTGATTCTCATCTGCAATCAACAACTTGAACCACTATTTTTTGGTTTAATTTAAAGATATATTATTGTAATAAAATACTTGGTTAAAGAAATAAAAAAAAGGCAGCTCCTTTTTGCAGTGTAGGCTTCTCTGTGAAATGTTACATATTTGAGATAAAAATCATGCCTTGGGTAGAATATATAAAATACTTTTTGAAAGATGTATTTAACTTTCATGCTCAAAATATGTTAAAGACCCTAGAACATTTCACAATGATGAGTCTGTATCCATACTATAGTTTAATTTTCTCAGCATAGATTTTTGTATCATTAGAAATTCCATTCAAGAAAATGTTGTTGAGTTATAGCAACATTTCAGTACGCTATAATACTTTCAGCTGTCAGGAAACAACCTTTAGAATGAACTATTCTTAAGGTATTTCTTCAGTTTTATATGACAGTGTAACAGCTATAATCTTTAGAAGACATAACTTCATTTATGGAAGAAATCTCACAGATTTTTACAGGTGTTCTTTAAAATCTTTAAATTTTATTTAGGACACTTTAGTATTATTTTTATCTTTCTTAGAGAAAAGTTTGTTTTAGAAAAGGAAATGCTTTTTCCTTAAAGGGCATAAATAAAGTGTCTAAAATACAGAATATAAACCATAAATATTTATTATGGAAAATGTGGACATTTAGGGAACTATTTCTTAGTATTGATATGTTTATGACGTTGTGGTCAAATATATGTTCAATAACACCTATGTGTTTTTATCTGGATTATTTATTGTAATATGTAAAATTAACATATTTCAGCACACTGACCACTGTATGTCCTTGCGTATCTATTTAACATAGAATAACGCACTAACAACTCAAATACTTATTTTCAAGCAAGAAAAAAAGATTGCCTTAAAAATAACTTAACATTTTCAAATTTATATCTTAGCAAATACTGATTTTCAAAATATATTAAGCCTGAAAATATCTAGTGCCTTTATTCTACTTTTTAAAAAAAAAATTTTTTTTTGCAAACATTTGTATTTTGTGAGAGGAGGCTGATGGGTCAGGGAAACTATGTGTCATCAAGTGATGCCCTACACAGTGATTGGGTCACACCCAGCTATGCTCAGTTAATTTGTAGTTCCAAAACTAATTCTGGGGATTTTGCATGCAAAGCAAGAGCTCCACCT
Source organism: Crocidura indochinensis (assembly GCA_004027635.1). Lineage (NCBI taxonomy): Eukaryota > Metazoa > Chordata > Mammalia > Eulipotyphla > Soricidae > Crocidura > Crocidura indochinensis. Next base: position 4,767 of record PVKC010032549.1, on the reverse strand, counting down.
CTTTGAGCTATCACTATGGATCCTATTGTTACTATGTTCATGAATGTGAATTTATTTTTGAGTTTAAATACTTTGAAGAATCCTCAGAAAAAGTTGCATACAAAACACTTAAGGTTAAGAAGTTAAGGTTTATAGACAGTTCAAATAGATGGGTCTGCAGCCTTGTCCAGGCCTCACCTACCTACACTCAAAGTCACTAATTCTGTAACTATCTAGTCCATTGCAAGGACCAGTCCTCTTCATTGTGGGTGTTGTCCCAACATAATTCTCTGTCCGGTGTACAGTCTTCTAATCAAAATTTACAGCTAGAAACCTGTCATCTATGTATCCTTGCTGAGTTTGCTGTTCTGTCACCTGTCACTAGGCCTCTCTAGTTTCTACCCCAGCAATTTCAAGAGATTGTTCTCTTGCTTTTCTTTGTTCCTGGTTGATGACTTCCTTGCATACTGATATATTTTAGGGCCTAAGAGAGGCAACAAAGAGATGGCTATAGTTATCTTCCCTATTGCCACTTTTCAACTCCAGCTATTAACTGTATATCTTTTATGTCAGAATACTAAAATGACCAATTAAATGAATTAGTTTACTTAATAAGTAACTTTCAATTTAATACTTCGTTTGCAGACCTCTTTTATGGGTATATGATACTGTGAGAAATATTATGAATAATAATGCTTTCTCTAGTTATTGAAACTGAAAACCTGCATGGTACAATTAATAATTTTTCTTTCTTGTGCCTTCTTTCTATCAAAGTTTTTTTTTTTTTTGCTTTCGATTGAAATAGCACCTTTAACAATTTGGTTCTTTTTGGTACTCTCATCCTTCATAGAAATAAAATTCATGTGTTTCTAAAATATCCATTTTTCCCTTAAAAAGGATAGTTTAAAAAGTTACTAAGTGGAAGTGATTTTTCAGCATTTGTGGAAAATGAGCTAAAATTATGAATCAAGGACGGGGCTGCTACTGGCATCTAGTGGAGAAAGGCCATCAATAGTGATTCATCTACAATGCATAGAGCAGTTCACCATAGCCAAATGTCCACCCCCTGAAAGTCAATAGTGCCACTGTTGAGGAATTTTGTATTGGAGAAAATGTTACTAAACATTATTGTACAACAGTATTTCATTAATTTTTAGCTAAAAGCAGAATAATTAAAATGTTCCAACATCAACATTCTTGCATATATTCTTTTTTCTTCCAAGTTTTATATCTTATCATCAAGTGGCATGTTGTGGCTCTCATTTCCCAATATTAATTGCATTGCATGTTTTATTATTTAAATAGACAAAAGACTTATAAATCTCACTACATTTATTTTTTTAACCAAAAGAAAATGTCTGTGACTGTTCTAATAAATTTTTATTTGTATTTTGTCTAACTGACTAGATTCTTGATCACTAGATACTATTTCAGACAACTGTAGTTCTCATTCTTTGTCTTTTATTTGTTAAAACCCCTTTTTCATTCTGATTGTCAGAACTCCTCTAATAGCAGCTGGAGTTATTGGTGGACTCTTTATCCTGGTCATAGTGGGCCTTACATTTGCTGTTTATGTTAGAAGAAAGAGCATCAAAAAGAAAAGAGCCTTGAGAAGATTCCTGGAAACAGAGGTGAAGTGTTTATTTTTTCACGTGTTTAGTGATTTCCACTGATTTCAAGAGGTTTATAGAATTAATCTCGTTTAGCGAAATAAATTATATTAATTTGCCCTGTAAGGATTTATATATCATAGTATGTTGAACAATTACATGAAAAAGTAGTCTATGGGAAAAAGTCAAGTCAAGGTACAACTTGAAGGCAAAAAACAGATAGCAATTCTTATTTAAATACTGTTGGAGACAATAGCTGTTCCTATTGATGAAGAAGGTTTGAGTAACAAAATTAATGAAGAGTATCATAGTAACACATGAAATAATATATAATATGTATATAATAAAACTAGAAAAATGTTAAAATTAGTGTTCTGCTTTAAAATAATGCTAGATAAGCAATCAAATTATTCTTTTACCAAGTTCAATAAATTTAAGCCATTAATATTATACCTGTTGTCAAGGTAGTGTTAGTTTTGACAATGTAATTTATAGAATATATTTAATAGTGTGCATGTTAGTTACTGTGAATGTGTAAGTCACCCACAAATTACATTTAGTTCTTTATATTGCTACATTGAATTATCTAACATGAAAGCTCATGATTTTCATTGTAGAGGTTATAGGAATAAACAATTATAAAAAACATTGTGTATTATTAAGTCCTTCTCAACTTTTACTCTACATCTTTCTGCTCTCAAGGCTATTAGGTTGGGGAGTTTATAAAAAATTCACATACTGATATAATTAAATAATTTAGAAGTTTAAACTAGAAAAAATAATTGTTTCATATTTTTTTATTTTTTTATATTTTATTTTAACACCTTGATTACATACATAATTGTGTTTGGGTTTCAGTCATGTAAAGAACACCACCCATCACCAGTGCAACGGTCCCATCACCATTGTCCCAAATCTCCCTCCTCCCCACCTACCCCCCACCTGTACTCTAGACAGGCTCTCCATTTCCCTCATACATTCTCATTATTAGGACAGTTCAAAATGTAGTTATTTCTCTAACTAAACTCATCACTCTTTGTAGTGAGCTTCATGAGGTGAGTTGGAACTTCCAGCTCTTTTCTCTTTTGTGTCTGAAAATTATTATTATTGCAAGAATGTCTTTCATTTTCCTTAAAACCCATAGATGAATGATACCATTCTGTGTTTTTCTCTCTCTCTCTCTGACTTATTTCACTCAGTATGATAGATTCCATGTACATCCATGTGTAGGAAAGTTTCATGACTTCATCCCTTCTGACAGCTGCATAATATTCCATTGTGTATATGTACCACAGTTTCTTTAGCCATTCGTTTGCTGAAGGGCATCTAGATTGAGAAAGATTTACATAAAAATATTACATATAGAAAAAAACTTCAAAAAATGATTTTTTGAAAATAGAATTGGCTCAATCATTATTACATGCATCTATAAACTGAAGAAATGATTCAGTTACGTAAATAAGGAAATATTTTACATAAATTTTACATAAATATTTACATAAATAAGAAACTATATAAATATTTTATGTAGATAAGAAATAATTTCAACTTCAACAAGAGATTTAAAGAAGACTAACATGATCAATTTGAACCATGGTACAGGCAAACAAAAGATAAAACACAATAGTTGTACTTTATTTTCAGTTTAAGTAGAAAGGATGCTGGGGATAAACAAATCTAGTCAGTTTGGTGCTCTTAGTAAGAACATTTTGAAAAGTGAATAATCTAGTGATAGAAAAATATAAAATATTTAGAAAAACTATAAATATACTAAAAGTAATTCAATAAATAAGTGAGAAATTATGTCTCTTCATCGTGTTATCTAGGCTCTACACATTGACTTTGAGAATTGGCATAAAATTACACTGTGTATAAATATATAAATATACATTAATGTATAAACATATTTAAATATAATTACTGGGGCCAGAAAGATAGCACAGTGGTAGGGCTTTGCCTTGCATGCAGCCTACTGACGACAGACTTGGGTTCAATTCCTGACATCCCCATATGGTCCCCTGAGTCTGCCTGGAGCAATTTCTGAGTGCAGAGCCAGCAGTATCCCCTAAGCACTGCTGTGTGGGGCCCCAAAAACAAAATATAAAAATAAGTAAATACAATTACTAAGATATGTTGTAAGTTTAATATTTTTATATATGCTATGATTAATAGAGTTGCTAATAAAATATAGTGATACTCCTTGAAAAATAACAGATTTTTTTGTACAATATAGCATGCATTTATTCTAAGTATTCAATTTAGTTTATATATTTTTCTGCAATGTTACTTGACTTAGGTAGTTATATATCTAATACTTATATGTGAAATGAAGGGCCAGGAGCAATTAAATTATTTTGAGTGTATGAATGCACTACTGATATTAAAACTTACCAATTTAAAATTAATTCTCTTTCCACAAAACAAATTTGTGTTTCTATTGAAGTTATGCCATGTAAATGCTTATGAAAAATGAATTTTTAAAACATTTATAAAATAAAATTTCAGTACAATAAATGTATCAGATAAAATTTTAAGATTTTTAAAATATCACATTATGCATGGTGCATGCAAAGACATACATCTTAGCATATATATGCTATTATATAGTGTATATATCAAAATTTCCCCATTATTTTTGTCCAATAAATTTGACCTTCAAAAATACCATGAGTAAAACTGTGAAGACACAACTGACTACTTCTTGAAAGGAAATAAAATATGACTTAAGACATATAATATTTTTAATCATCTGATTATTAAAAATGATGAGATATAATCTCATACACATGAGGACAGAAAAGAAGAAAATTATATATTATCTCATACCAATAAGATAAAAAGCAAGTTGAAAGTTCACAGAGCACTTAGCTGTTGAAATGGGTATTTTATAGTTTCTTGGTGGTTTCCAAGATTATTTGAATATTAATAGCTTTTTCCTCTTATGCTGTAAAATAGTAAGCTATTTGTCTTTTACTTGCTTTACCTAATTAACAAAAGGCCTCCTATAAATATCACTTGCCTCTTTCCTTCATAAATGAAAACCTAAACTTTAAACCATAGCATAAAACTTTTTGATACGTAAAAACCCACTCATATCTAAAGGAAAAATTTTGATTGACAGAAATTTGGACACTTTGACATATCTTAACCAAGTTATACATCCTTTCCAGTTGAGTTA
>PVKC010032548.1:0-14199 GCA_004027635.1 Crocidura indochinensis | reverse complement strand
CCATTCTTATAAACTATGTGGGGAATATTAATATCTTGTCTTTAATTCTTCATAATTGTCTAATACATTCCTTAGTTTCTGTGCCTGGGGATGATCTAATAGTTCTCAGAAGATTAATATTTATATTACCTTCCAAGTGTAAGTATTGTAAGTTGCCATAATAAGTCAAAAAGATGGTCATATGAAAGGAAATCTCTCATTTCCAACTTGAATCCACTCCACAGCTCAAGCTTAATGCTTTTTGAACTGGAGAGATAATAGAGTGGGTAGGGTACTTACCTTGCTCCCATTTACAGCTGAAAATTACAGAAACCATTCCCACATTCCACAGCCATTGCCATGTAAACAATGGACCAACATTCATGGCATTACAAGAATCACAGAAATAATGCAAGCTAAGCTGCTAAAACTCACAGGTATGTACACCAGTCTTCAAGCTGAAAGTTCTGGGGTACCCTCAGGAAGTGGCAGGCCAAGTCCCAACCCTGCCGCCATGCAAATAGCAAATTATTCACTGTTATACATCTAATATGTGCAGGGATGCTAAGCTGACAAAAATCCCAGCCAGACTAGTTTTCAGCTAAGAACTCAGGGATCTTCTCAGAGTGTGTGCAGGCAGCCTCCATCTCTACACTCATATTACCAGAAGCCCCAGCACCCATACCAACACCCCATAGTCATCAGCAGGGCCAATGGCAAACAATGGCTCAGCTTTATAGCTTCAGTATTAATCTCAAAAGAGATGCAAGTCAAACCTAGGGACCTTGAGTGACAGCACAGCTGTTAGGGCATTTGTCTTTCACATGGCCATCCCATGTTCAATCCCTGGCATTCCATATGACCTCTGACCCCCAAGACTGCCTGGAGTAATTTCTGAGTACAGAGCCATGAGTAACTCCTGAATGCCATCGAGTGTAATCCACCACCCCACTAACAAAAAGAACCCAAGTTACTTAAATTCAATCATCCCAGTTGTCCTGATCCTGGAGATTCTGAAGCATTTAACCACAAGTATGGCCATATGACACCTCCAAATTTCACAACACTGACAACCCAGTAGGAACACACCAAATTAGAGGGGAAAGTAACAACTAAACTCAAATAAAAATAACAGAGAGGACAAAAGTGGTGGCTCAAGCGGTAAGATGTCTGCCTTGCCCACACTAACTTAGGATGGACCACAATTTGATCCCTCAGCATTCCATATGATCCCCCAAGACAGGAGCATTTTCTGAGTGCATAGGCAGGAGTAACCCCTGAGCATCACCGGGTGTGAGCCCACCCCCCCCAAAAAAAACGAAATGAAAAAAAAAGTAAAAATAACACAGAAGGCCCAACTACCAACAAACAACTTAGTAAACCCTCAGAAAGTGATTTTAATTATCTCATTGTAAGACAGAACAATTTTTACAAATTTTCTTTCACTGAAATATTTGTATAGTCATGTTGTTGTAATGACATTGAACAAATTGAGTGTCTCAGAAAACCAAGTACCACAAATATATTCACCAAAAGATGAGGTCTATTAAAATTAATAATTATCCCAGCCAAAGATACTAAGCAGCATATACAAACACAGGAAATGAGAAGACCACTAAGTGTTCCACAGTCTGAAGTAATTAGATGACTAAGAGCAGTATGAGTGAGGGAGAGACAAAATCTATGAGGAAACAGTTTGGAGAAACAGGACAAAACCAAGAAGATTTCAGCATACATTTTTTGTAGAGTATGAGCTTTCCCTTGTAAGAGTTGGGCAACCCTCACAATAGTTGGAGATCAATATGACTAAATGCCTTTGAACTACTTCTAGTTAAAGTATTCCAGATTCTAGTGGACAACCTTTTTGTTTTGTTTTGTTTTGTTTTGTTTTAATCAAGGGCCATCTAGCTATTTGTAACACCATTTATGAGCCATACAATGGCAGGGAGATTGTACTGCAGGCAGCTGCTCAAAGTATCCGTGGCTGACTGTCCCATCATACTCAAGGCTAGACTACATGGTTTTGAAAGTCTTACATAGACTGTGGGATGGATAATCCTCTTTCCTATTTGGATCAAAAAAAAATAGTGTGACCTTTCTCACAATCTTCTAAACACAAGAATATGTTCCCTTATTTTCTGGGCACACAATTGAAAGACATTTCTCATTCTCTTGGAAAGGAAGTTCATTGAAATGAGCACTCAGAAAGTGAAAGAAAAAGCATATATTAATTCCAGGTAAGGCTCCCAGAAACTTCCTCTAGAAGTTTTTAATTTTTTATTTTAAACTTTTTTTTTGGCTTTTTGGCTATACTTGGTTGTTCAGGGATTACTCTTAGGTCTGAGCTCAAGAATAAATCCAAGGGAAAATATGAGCTTCCAGGGATCAATCCCAAGACAGTTATGTACCAGACAAGTAGTCTAACTATTGTTTTATCTCTCTGGCTCTCTCTTATGAGATTTTTTTCGGTTTTGGGGCCACACCCAGTGATGCTCAGCGATTACTCCTGGCTATGTGCTCAGAAATTGCTCCTGACTTGGGGAACCATATGGGACTCCAGGGATCGAACTTCTATCTGTCCTAGGTTAGTATGTGTAAGGCAAATGCCCTACTTCTTGCACCACCGCTTCAGCCCCCATCTGAGATTGTTATGCTTTCTTTTCTTCCCTCTTCTACCTATCTGCAGAGGAGAGCATAGCGAGGGTGATGATGGAGCTACACAATGGAAGCCTGGGTCTCCAAAGAATTTTACAGAACAGACCTACAGTTCACTAAGGTCCTGAGTGATTTGTAAGAGATTCTATTAAGCCATAAAAACCCCAGATAAGATCTGCGTAAGACATTGAGGGCTGGAAAAACAGACATTTTAACTAGTAAAGACACAACTTGGCCATAGTCTGGACTTCCCCCTTTCTCATTCTGACCTTCAAAAAGGACACACACACACACACATACACACACACACACACACACACACACACACACACACACACAAAACAGCTGAAAAATTGCCCATATTTTGAGGGACAAGAATGAAGACAAACAAGAAAGGACTGATCAAGATCTTAGCAAAATTCAAAACCACATTTGAGCGAGTGTTACTTCTTCCTTAATTTGTACTTAACAGCTTCTGAGAAAATAATTGTCTCGCAAAATCTCACTTGGAAATTAAACCCCAGGCATAATGTTAGTTCAACATGAGTGCATTAATGCCGCTTTGTACTTGAAAGCTGTAAATGTAAATCTATTCCCATCATCACAACTTTGATTGAGATTCCCAAGTACAGTAGTTCACACTGCATCATATTTTCAGTTCCAATACTACCAGCCATAGAGTGACTCTTCAAAGAAGAATCTGTCAGCTTCATATCATGGCAGACAGGACTAATCAACAATGCCAACATTTTACTGAATCCACAATTCTTGCAGATAGAGTTAATCAAGAAATAGTGAGAACAGCATCCAGCAAAAAGCAAACTGAGCAGAGAGAAATGTCTTAACACTTGAAGAGGAATATCCATCGAGAAACTAGGTGCTGCTTCCTACAGTAAACTATTACTTATTAATATTCAAAGCAGTGAGAGAGATGCTATAGACTCTAGTGTTAGTTGGTGGAAAGAGTATTAAACCATAAAGCCAGGAGATGGAGACAGAAGCTCAATTCCCAATTAAATAATTGTCACTTTTTTTTCACTTAAAGAAGTTGTTTGGGAGCCAAAGAGATGGTACAGGGGATAAGATGGTACACGCATCTGACCTAAGTTCAAATCCCTGGCACTGCACATGGTTTTCCAAGCCTTGCCAGGAGTGTTTCCCAAGAACTGGACCTGGAATAAGTTCTAAACACCATCAGGTGTAGCAACACCCCCCCCAAAGTAGATTTACAAGGGTCACTAATCCAGGTACTAAAAATGCAAAGATAAATGACAGGTTTATACAGGTTATTTCACTGTATTCATTACCTTTGTGACTTTAGGCAAGACCCTTGACTTCTCTAGGTTTTTGATTACTTTAAAAATGATGAACAAATCTGCCCAAAGTCCATGTTTCTGGTGGAATAATCAAACACTTTCCTTCTGTAAGCAATCTCTTCTTCATAAACCCCTGATGAAACTTATTCTGCCCTAAGAGTGTGTTTATAAGAGCTCATGCTCCCAATGATGGTACAGCAACTCCCTGGCTACAGTGATGGATTTGAGTGAGTGCAAGACACACATGTATCAGGTTCTTAATTCTTACTGCAGAGAAATTAAATCTGGGATCTTCTTTCCCCAGAAATTAGAAGAATTTAGAAGACATATATGAAGCTGCCAGGACCTATATTGGTTAATTGTTTCTAGGAGTTTTACTGTGGACTCTTTAGGGTTTTTGATGTATATCATCATATCGTCTGCAAAAAGAGATAGTTTGAGTTTCTCCTTCCCAATTTGGATTCCTTTAATTCCCTTCTCTTGTCGGATTGCTTTTGCAAGGACTTCTAAGATTATATTGAATAAGAGCAGGGAGAGTGGACAGCTTTGCCTAGTTCCTGACCTTAGTGGAAGTGTTTTCAGTTTTTCACCGTTAAGGATAATGTTGGCTGTGGGCTTTTCATAGACAGCTGTAACTATTTTGAGGAGGTTTCCTTCTAGCCCTATTTTGCTGAGTGTTTTCAGCATGAATGGGTGTTGGATTTTGTCAAACGCCTTCTCTGCATCGATTGATATGATCATGTGGTTTTTGTCTTTCTTGTTATTGATGTGGTTTATGATGTTGATTGATTTGCGTATGTTGAACCAGCCTTGCATCTCTGGAATGAAACCCACTTGGTCATGGTGTATAATCTTTTTGATATAGTGCTGAATTCAGTTAGCTAAAATTTTGTTAAGTATTTTTGCATTTATGTTCATTTGTGAGATTGGTCTGTAGTTTTCTTTCTTGGTGGTGTTGCCAGGACCTATATTAATCCCATAAAATGTTTTGCAAAGAAGTCAACCCCAAGAAGTAAGCCAAGGAGAGAAAAGCCAGACCTTACAACATCATCTAAGATTCTGACTTGAATAGTTCCTGAAGCAAGAGAGAATCCTTTGTAGGCTTTTTAGTTTTATGAACCCTTTACTACAATTTTGTATTACAAGTAATACAAGCATAATGACTATGCCAGTATTGTCTGGTTTCCGAAGGAAGATAAAATTTTGATTCCTCTTAACTGTGTGTCCTAGGGAACATGGTTTGGCATTTCTGAATTTTATTCCCCATAAGTATAAAATAAGGGATCTGGAAGAACGTGCAGGAACAATGTGTCTGAGAATAAAGTGTGTTAAAATTATCAAACAGTTAGAACAATGTCGGATATTTAAATACCATTCAAATACTTATAACAGGTGTTAACACGGATCATACTTGCAAACTCCAATTTTCACTGGTTCAGAACACAAATACTGCTTCTTCCTCCTATCAGAATTCAATAAGAGTAGGCCTGGGAAGGGATCTCTGTTCCCTGCATCATGGAGGAATTCAGGCTATTCTCTCTATGACTCTCCTTTCCTCTCATGACTGTAGGTACTTTTTGTTTATCCCATGGCAGAGAATGAGAGGGAAAAAAATAGAAGAATTCCATAGAGAAGACCAGGAAGATGTGCAGCACTGACCCACGAATTCCACTGCACAGGACTTGTAGCTTGTAGAAACCTAAGAGAGATTGAGAAATTAAGTCTAATTGTGTATCTGGATGCAAAGGAGACCACAAGAAGAGCAGAGCAACCCCTATAACACCTGGAAAATAGTTAAGGACAGAGTGAATGGGCATCCTACTTGGATTCCAAATGATGACATTACAGGCAATAAAAAGTCCCTCGGAGATTTCAAATCCAAACAGCTCCTTATATGAACTTTTTCAAGGTCACCCAACTAGATCCTGGTAGAGTTGTAACTAGCACCCATTTCTAAATTGCAAGTCATGTTTTTGTTCATAAATAAAACCTTATTGCTTTCTGCCATCTGTCTCCTTTCATAAAACATGAAGGTGAGAAGTCCAGAACAGAGGTGGCTGTACATAGACTTGCCATCTTACTGACTCCAGCAATGGCACAAGGAAAGTAAAGCGCTGAGTACCTAGAGCAATGAAAATGCTTGGCACAGCTGGAAATGCAGTTTTAGTACCTCTGTTCGCTTTTGGCCTCTTCTTGCTTTAAGTAGCAGGTTATTTAGTGACAAAGAATAAATGAACCATTTTCATATCATAAACCTCGCACTGCACCCAAATAACTAACAACTCCACCTGGCCATAAATGCAACTCAAATATGAGATCTATTAAAATTAATTATTAGCATGACCCAAAGACCTTCAAAAGCTCCACAATCTACAGTGTGACCAATTTCTGAAAAAGATTATTTTGCATGCCCCCCAGATTATATGTTCCTTAAGCAAACAGAGCCCCCCAATGGCTCTTGAGGCTACTACTACCCCTATGGATTGCTCACTTTGAGACACACATTTAGTTCTTATGAGATGTGTGGAGTTCAATAAGAATCCAGGAGAGATAGATTCTATTTTATTTTATGAATTCATTTATCTGCATTTTCTGAAAAAAATCCAGGTAGCAAACTAGAAAGATGCTCGACAAATGCACTTTCAGAAGACAAATTCTCAGCATTCGTTGATCACTCTAAGTTCTTGCCTGTGCGTTGCTGAATAGTGAAGGTCCATAGACAGACTGATGAATAATTCAACCCCCTCCCCATGTCATTACTTCTCACCCCAGAGGGAGAAAATATTAGGAAGCCCTGCCAAGGATGTCTATAATTCTGGAAACTGACAAATGTATACTTAAAAGGAGATGAAGGACCCCACGTCTCAGGGTTTCGAAGAGGACATTCAATATTCTGTCCCCACTTCTAGCTCTAGTCTCAGGGGACACTTTCCAGAAAGAGGCTATTACCTCTTAGAAAGCAGCAAGGGGCTCACAGAAGAGGACCCCAAGCAGAGAGCTGATCTACTTTGTAAAATTTCTCAGTTCTTAGGTTTTTCCATATTTCTCTGGACAGTCCAGAATTTATTCCACTTTTAAACCTTGGAAAATATGATGCTTTAGTGCTGTGTTTTTACATACCCCTGCCATTGAGTGGAGTGACTGGTTATACTGTAACAAACCAGAAGCATAGAAGAGTAAGAGAGAGAATAACACCACAGGGGAACCCTATAACAAACCCTGCTTCTGCTCATCTCCTGAGCAAGCTTCTCACCCCCATCTGTGCCTCAGTTTGTTCATCAGCAACATGGGGCAGTGACAATAATTCCCTCCGTCTCACAGGAGATCGTAAGATAGACTGACCAAATTAATAAATGGAAAGCCAAAGACAATGCTTGCCATATAGTAGTATAGCCTTTGCATGAAAAATAACCTGGAAATTTCATGTTAGTTTTAGGACTGCCTGAAAGTTGAATTTCTTAAGTTTTGCCTTCTTACTTTTATGGATCATCTTTTCATATAGCCAGAGATAAGGATGAACTGTTCTCTTATTTTTGTTGTTATTTTCTGGACTATGCCTAGCTGTGCTTAGGGCTTACCCCTGGCTCTGTGCTCAGGAATGAGTGCTAGCAGTGATTAAGAGGCCATCTGTAGAGCTAAGAATCAAGTTCAGTTAGTCACATGAGAGTTAAGTATGCTACTTATTCTATCACTCTATTCTATAGAATAGAATATATAATAGAATATATAGAACAGTTTTTGTTATAAAATGAGCCATTTGAATAATTAGAGAGATAGTACAGGTGTTTGTCTTGTATGCAGCCATCCTTCTTTTCAGGTCTCGAGCATGACATGAGTTTGCCAGGGGTCACTCCTGACCTCAAAGCTATTAATAGTCCTGAATGTTGCCAGGTATGGCTTAGCTCCCTCCTCAAATGAATCAATTAATTTTCTCATTGGTTATTGGTAATTGCCACAGAGTACCAAATATAATGCTTAAAAAGCATGCATTACCTGTACTTTATAAGACTTACATTAAGTAACAAGGTCACTATAGTGGATTAAAAATGGTGCAACTTCCTTTGACATTCTCCTATTGAAAGGTGGGATTCATTGCCTCTCCCGAATCTCACCTACCTGGTGATAATCTTGGTCAACAGAACACCATTTGTAATCCTAAACTTGTTCTAATGATGCCTCCACCCACCTGAGAAGTTAAGTTACCGATATACCTACCAGGCCACTTCACAAAGTTATAAGGCTCAGATAAGTTAATGGATGTGAGTGTACTTTGTAAAGTCAAAAGCACTACATGGGCATTAAGAATTACTATCATTTCTACAATGTAATTATACTCCATATTATTTTCTAACAATAAAAATCACCTGCACTAAAGGGTTGCTTTGTCGATATGTATAATTTAGACTCTGGGGACTCTAAAGAATAACATGTAACACCTACACCTTCAAATCGTTCTCCACAGGTAGGTTATTTTGCTGCTAAAGCAAAACATCTGTTCCATTTAATTCAGTCGTTTTCATTTAAAGTCACCTAAAGCGACTGCTTTGTGGCATATGGACCAAAATAAAAGGCCACAAATAGACTCACCTTGCACCATACGTTAGAAGAAATCAATCAGCAAACACTTGTTGAGCACCGATGTACTGAGCATTGTGTTGGAGAATTTGTGCATATTTTCGGGTCATACTTGGCAATTCTCAGGCTTACTCCTGGCTCAGAGCTCAGGTGTCATGTCTGTCTGTATTTGAGGAACCCTATACTGCGCCCAGGATTGAACATGGGTTAGCCATATGCAAGGCAGGCCCCATTCCTGCTGTACTGCATATTGGGCACAATGCTAGAGATATCTGAAATGAAAATCAAGAAGATGGTGCCCCAAGAAGACTTAATATATTGGTAGATACTTAAGCTCAGAGCTCAGATATCGGTTAGTTTTTAAGGAATCTTATATTGTGCCCAGGAAGGAAAATGGGTTAGCCATATGGAAGGCAAGCCCCATTCTTGCTATACTACATATGCAAGAGATTTCTAAAAGGAAAGGCAAGAAGATGGTGCCCTAAGGAAACTTATTATCTTGGTAGAGAATATAGGAATGGTAGTAGCACTATTTGAAGGAATCCTGGATAGTCTTGATAAAATATAGGTCTTTGTCCATAAGATAGAATAAGGATTAAGGAGCATACTAAGCTAATGTGGGTTCGAACCCCAACACCACCTGGTCTCCTGAGCCTCACAGATAGTGACTCCTGAGAATACTGAGCACCACACATGGGAGCCAATCACAGAAACAAAGAGGCAAACGAATTCTACAATTCAAAAGTTCTTCTTAAGGCTCAAAGGTAAGATACAAATGCACGTGCCAGACTATGTTTGAACCCATATCACATGTCCTCTTAGCAATGCTCAGTGTGGCCCAAGAGGTCCAAGCAATATCACAAAGGCCATGTGACTCCTAGTACTGCAGGTTCTAGGAAGCTCTGCATCCTTGACCTCTCACCAATGAATAGGCTGACCAAGTGGCTCCCAGGCCCCCTGAATACTGCCTGGAAGTCACCCAAAAATATCTTCTTAGAATTTCCATGCTCTGACAAAATAACAAAACATATTAAAGTAAACATTTTAGTGGTTTAAGTCCACCATTAGCAATATCTGATCCTCTTAGGATGGGCTTGTCCCAAATTATGTCATAGCTAACAGTCTCAAACTTCTTCGAGATTTAGTGCAGGTCCTCTGAATCCAGAACTATTTCTGATTTCTATTTCTCTAGCTATTCTATCTCTTCACACACACATGTAAAGCACATACACAATTATACCCAGAACCTTCCCCCATTTTCCAGAATATTCTCTCCTTTTCTCTGTCACCATGGTCCTCAAATTCAAAGGAATATTACAATATAAGGATGTTTTTAATTAAAACTGGCATAGAAGGGTTGATGCCAGTGAGAATGCTAGTTCAAGTTTTCAGTTGAAGCCAAAGCTGCAGGTCTGAGGCCAGACATGAGAACCACTTCTGTCCCACCTCAGGGTGACAGGCTCTGTAATGCTCTTCTCAAGACTTTCTTCGTGTGAAAGAAGCACTAAATGCCTATTGATCTCCCTATATAATATTTTTTATGTAAAGGCATAGAGCAAAGAGGATACAACTCCTGATACTTTGGATCTGGGGGGTAGTCCAGTCTGTCAACTTTCCATCAGGAAAATTAATAGGATAAAGGAACAAATTTAATTACTTATTCATGAAGAATTTACGTGGATATAAATTCCACAAATGGGGTCAAAATGAGGGCTTTGATCTGGAGCTTCAGACTGATAGATGGGAGGGGGGGGGCAAAAGGGGCTCAGTGCCCAGGTGACATAGATTTTTTTTGTATGCCCTGCCATATAGACAGGCATCTCTGATAGAAAGGAAATGATCTGAAATCTAGGTAATAACCAACAATATTTATTCTTGCAGGTAGTTAATAAAGTTTCTCTTGGATCTGTAATTGACCTTGTCTTGAAAGAATCCACTCTGAAGCGATCAGGGGAGGCCAGTTCTGAACATTTTGGGAAACTTGATGTTCAAGACATTTATCCATCTGCAGAGCTTGATGTAGCCTGGCATATACCAGGCCTGGTGAATAGATACTGAGTGAATAACAATGCACACTACTTCTTGGGGTCAAAGAATACACATTTTCAATGCACCGAGAAAGCCTGAAAAATTTAGCCTGTGGCTACACTCCTACCTAAAGAATTAAATCACTGTATGAGATTTTGCCCGTTCTATCCTACCACAAAGCAAGCACTAAGTTTACTCCTGGGCTCTGGTTTGACTGCCACATTCTAAGTATGCCAGGTATAAAGTATCTAGGTAAGGAGGCAAATTTGAAGGTAGGTCATGGGAGATATTTTTTAGGCTACAGTGGTGCTCAGGGGCTAGATATTTAGGGGATGGCACAGTGCTAAGGATTAAATCTTGGTGTTCTGCTGCAAAGCATGTACTCAACTGAGCTTTCTCTCCATTCCATTGAGACAGAATTTTAAGAGTATTGAAAAAGAATCCTTGAGGGAAGATATGACTGAGGATGGGAAGTTGGTCAGGAATGAATATAATCAACATTAAGCTAGCACAAGCTACCACAGGGAAAGGGAAAAAAAAGATAAAATAAAATAAAACCCAGTATTGGCTTAATCTGGGACTCCAGCAGGATGAGCTGAATTGCAAACTATCTTCAACAAGCATTTTTTTATGTCTGAGGTATCAGCATCCAAAAATGAACTCAACACTGTTTTTCCCATTCTATGAGCCACAGTTAGAAAGGCAAGTGGTCTCTTAGAAAGGGATGCCAGAAGCCTGTTAGGTAGCACAAGATAAAGCAGGAAAGGAAGAAAAGCAAGACTGAGAATGATCACACACAAATCAGCTCCATG
Source organism: Crocidura indochinensis (assembly GCA_004027635.1). Taxonomy (NCBI): domain Eukaryota; kingdom Metazoa; phylum Chordata; class Mammalia; order Eulipotyphla; family Soricidae; genus Crocidura; species Crocidura indochinensis. The sequence goes on along the minus strand of PVKC010032548.1, from coordinate 2,834 downwards.
GACAACTGGGCTCAAGCCCACAGGGACCATAAGATACAGCAAAGATAACTAGCTTCTCAGTTGTTCCATGTGAGCAAGAATATTTAATTCCCCTTTCTAGTGGTTTGGTATTTCTTATGGAGGATATGCTTTCCAGGTCACTTCCAGCCTGCTGCACCTTTAGGCCAAGGCAGCAGAGACCCTGTTATGAAGCTTCGAGTGCCAGTGAATCTGGGTGGGCACCAATAGCATTAGTGCCACCGACCCACAACTAGCAACTGTAATGAGAAGATACATAGAAGCATCATAGGTACAATTGCAAATAAGGATCAATTGTTCCTGTGAGCCATGACGTGTTATGTACTGTTCATGAAAATGCATGAAAAAACAAACATCAGTGCCCATTATATACATGATAGCCTAGCTTGCTGGCACTCTGGTAGTCAGAGCACAAGCATAATCATAATCTTTACTTCATCAATGAGAAGAAAGGATGTCAGCTGGTTGGCATGACTTTTCCTGAGGTGAGGTTACATAGTAAGAAAGAAACAACCAGAATTCCTTAGGGAACTGACTGCCTGCCTCCCTAACCACCCTATTGGAGACTTTCTGCTCTACAACCCAGTAGTGGGTGTTCTCCATCCTGGATTCACAGCCCACAGGCAGCCAAGCCTCCATCCAAGCAAGGTTCTTTCCAGTAAGCCTGCTTTTCTCTCTAGCCAGCTCAGATCTAATAATAGGAATGTTCAATTCTGCAGAGACTGCCTGAACCTCATTCATGTGCTTTCCCCAACCCCCCACCCATGTGCACCCTCCCAGGCCTTCTTACTCTACACAGCTTACGACTGGGTTTATTCCCATGTCCACAATAAACCCCAGTGCTCCTCTGCTAGGGCGTATGATTCTCCAACAACATGTGTTTCTAAAGCTGCAGCCTGCTGCTAGCGCTTGTCTGAGGTTTTCTCACCCACGGCCCCTGGAGGCCCTGAGATCCTGTTTGTGCTAGTTAAGTATATAAAGTGGCCCTAAAGTAGGTTTTAATTAATTCAGCTGTTTAGCTCATTGAACTAAAAAATATCAAATTAAATGGCTCCTTTTTAGCCTAGTGCTTTTGTTTTCACTGTTTTCCACTTCACCAGCTATTGGGGCCAAACCATATGATTTCCCCAATGTTGTCATTAAAATTATTTAATTGAATGATGAATGTGCCAGCAAACCTGATGAACACGGCCATTAGAGACAGTGTGTGTGTGTGTGTGTGTGTGTGTGTGTGTGTTTGTGTGTGGGGGGGGTGTAATTATAAGGAACTGTCCTTCCCTTGGTTTTTTATAATTCTCCTTTGGGTGCTCTGTCTCTTATGCGGAACTGAACCCAGTTGATCCCAGTTTCTTAGAAGGAACCAAGTCAGTCCAGGTCAAGTTCAAATCCCTTTCTGAAGTCAATTTCAGAAACTGGCCAGCTGAATGTTTTTTAATCTCTCTCTTTCTTTTCTCTCTGCTTATATGTATATATACAGATAAAAAGAGATGTTCATAGTTATATATGACTGCAATAACAATTCACTGCTATACTAAGGCTGTGATATAATCTCCTACGAATACTACCCCTACCTACTGAACAAACATCCTTTAATTTTTTAGACTCCATATCTCCCAGATCTTGGCCACTTTATGTGAGTCATAATGTCTGCTTTGTGCTTAAAAATTTATTGAGCATCAGTTTTGTGTGAGGGTAGTGCTGGTAGCAGATTGTAAACATTACCACCAGCCTCACACTACTCATGTATTTATGCCCACTGCCATGTGATTTTGTAGCTCAAGCCATAGCATCTATTTCCCTTCCCCTTAAATCTAGGTTTTTGTGCTTTTAATTGGCTGACAGAATAGATAAAAAGTGATGGTGGTCCAGCTTCGAGTCTAGGTTCTAAAGAATTTGTACACTTCTGCTTTCTCAGGATCCTGCTTTCATTTTGTGCCTACTAGAGGATGAAGAAGTCAGGCAATAATGAATTGTAAGTCCACCCCATATGGGCTCCAAATTCATGTGAGAAGTCAATAAGGACTAGAAAAACCTCAGTCAACTTGCCAGAAAAACTTGTAGGTAAATGAGGAGAACCATGTTAAATAACTCAAGCTTATCTGGCTGACTTGTAGAATTGGAAGTTAATCAAAAGTACTTGTTATGCTACTAAGTTTTGAGTTTTTGATTATACAGCAGTAGCTATGTGAAACTGGGTCTTTTTAAATATGGAACAGATGTAAGTGAGGGTAGTGTAATGAACTGGCATGAAGGATGGTTTGGGTGTCATCCATAGCCTACATGTTGGTGTTCTAATCCTCATTGATGTCAGTATTTGAAGAGGGCTTCTAACCAGGTTGGGTGAAATTATAAGGATGGGCTTCTCATCTAAAGGATTAGCTAACATATAATAAAAGAATGTAGTTTCCTGTGTTCACATGTCAAGAAAAGACCATGAGAGGATATGGCTAAAAGACTCGAAATCTACAAACCTAGAAAAGAGCTCTGGACAGATAGAGCATCAGTTCGAAACTTAACGTTGGCCAATGTGAACCTGTGATAAAATAAAGTTCTGTTAGAGGTGTAAGCCTATTATACAAAATTTTATAATGGAACTTCCAGCAGACTAATACAGATAGAAAGCAAGCAAGGTTGGGGCCGGGCGGTGGCGCTAGAGATAAGGTGCCTGCACTAACCTAGGATGGACCACGGTTCTATCCCTCGGTTCCCCATATGGTCCCCCGTGCCTGCCAGGAGCGACTTCTGAGCGAATATTCAGGAGTAACCTCTGAGCATCACCGGGTGTGGCCCAAAAACCAAAAAAAAAAAAAAAAAAA